>JANHGB010042734.1:0-35230 GCA_026283785.1 Coracopsis vasa
GGGAGCAGATCCTTTTTTTTTTTTTTTTTTTTTTTTGGTCTTAGTATATTTTTAAATGTTCTATTTTTTTCTGTTTAACTAAGGAATTTTGTTGTTGTTGTTCTACGTTACCTTTTTTTGTTGATGGAATCATGGAGTTTGGGACAACTAGCACAATTTGAACATTCTGTGTTTTTCTCAGCGTCTTGCCATTTAAGATGCATATGCTCAGTCTGTTATGCCAGAAAATGCTTTAAGCTTTGGAAAATTGTCCCTATTAATGTTCCAAGGAGTGCATATTTTTTTATTAATGCCCTATTTCATTTGTATGAAGCAAATTTAGACTGACTGTGATCTCTGGTACCCCAGCAACTGTGCTTTTGGGGGTCTGTAACTAACACTTTTTCATTCAGCAGACTTAAGTCCACTATCAAGTTACTTTGTACTGGATACGGGACTTCCTGTTTTGAGAAGACAACGTTATTATTTATAGAAACACTAAGGAAATCTGTTACTGGCCACAAGAGATCAGCAGCAAATGGCCCTCGGGTTGAAGTCATCCATGATAAGTTTCTTGGTTGCCTTTTGGCTGTTGTTATTTCCCATGTTCCCTACAAATTATTAACAGATGCTTCACGAACAACTCCTTTTATCTCATAGAAGTTGTTGCTAGGTTATAAAAGACCCTTACCTGTAACCTGTCTTTTGCTTCAAATAACTATTAAAACTGGGCATTCAGATTTAAGTAACCTTAAAGACACATTTGCAGTGCATTAAGAACTGGAGTACAGATAGGCAGATTAGTAGACACTCCTGAGCACAGCATAACACCCACCTCTTTAACGGCATGAGGTTCAGATGAAACTTATCTCAGTAACCTGGAACACTGCATAGGAGATAGTAAGCATCAACACTGTGAATTATTAATTTGAGCCCAGGCAAACATGGTTAAATTGCATCTGGGCACTCCCCTTCTCCCCCAGCACATATCAAGCTGTCCCCCAGACAGCTCAAGTGTTGCTGCACCCACCATCACCCAACTCTCCCCACACTACAAACTCCAGGGTTAATGTGGAAGAGTGAGCTCAAATATCTCCACATCTGCCAGCACGGTCAAGACCAAAATCTTCTCCCAGCCTTCTGTTTTTCTCCTTCCATCCTTCATTCAAAGTCTTAGTTTCTGGAACAGATGCAGGGCACAGACAAAGACTGAATCAGGAGGGAGAAAAACTAACAGCACTGGCTGTCTCGCCTTCATTCTTCTTTTTACAATCCAGTATAGGCACTGTTTTAAATTACACAAAAATAGCCTGTAAAGCTCTCATCAATCTCACTTGTTCAAAAGCAGCTTTTCCACGTTAATCATTTACAGTGACATGAGTAAACAATGCCACATGTGGCCACAGCGATGGTGCTCTTCCATTATTCATTCATCCCAAAGTGCATTGGTTTTGCATTGAGTCTAACTCCCTCATTTCTCTCTTTAAAAAATAAACATGAAAAAGAAACTACATAACCACCTTTTCATTTAGGAGCTAAAGACAGGAATATTCAAGGAGAAGAGGATCACAGACTGCCCATGCCAAGGAAAGGAAAGTGTCGCATTTCAATCTCCCAGCACTCATCCTTTCTTTCTCTTTGTGTTCATAAAGATACGTGACATAGCTCTAGATACTCCTGCTCAAATACCAGAAACAAGGCAGCTTCATTAGCCCAGTGTGCCACAAAATGTCACTTAAACTGCCACTGAGCAATTGTACAGCTAATCTTCTTGCTAGTCCCCAAACCAGCTTGTTGTCTGCACCTGAAGTCTATTTTTAACACCCAGTGTAAAGTTTTGGGGTAAGAGAGGGAAGCATCCAGTAGTAGTTCAAGAAAACCTACTTCCTACCTTACACTTAGTGAGTTATGTTAAAAAGTCCTGGGCAGGTTTAAACCGTCAGCTCATAGCATTGTGCTACACCATTTAGATGTATTGTATGCTATTTTTTTTGTAATTTTCAAAATATATTTCAGAGTAGAAGGAGCTTCAGAAGTGGGAGGCTGAATTTCAAACCCACAAGCATTCAGATCCTGGGGTGTAATTTGGACTCCATCCCCACAAAAAACCATCCTAAAAACACTTCCCAAAGCTGCCAGCTCTCCTGATCTATCCAGCGTTTCACAAATGTAAAGCTGGTATTCGAGTCCCAGCTTGGAACGAAGAGCCTGAACAGAAACCTCAACTTTCATTCCTGCAGAAGAAGTTTCCATCCCTCCTGTTTGCAGAGGAAAGTTTGAAAACATGACCTGACTTCACTCAAGCAGGCTGCTGGGGAGGGAGGGGGAGCTGACTCATGATTTTTGCTACCCGGGGATCGCAGTGCTGGGACACTGGCCAGCCGGGAGCAGAATTTGAGACTTTGGAGCTTCATTATTATGACTGCGCTGCTGCTCTGGAAGATGCCACTCTTCACTGGAACGGAGGCCAAAGTAAAATGTTCGGGTTTTGAGGAGAGGTATCAGTCTGGTGTCTTCTGTCCTCCCGAACAAACTTAACTTGGAGAAGGCTGTGTTCAACGCAGTGCATGCAGGAGACTTCTGGTGCTTCATTCCTCCTGGTAAATGGCATTAAGCAACATTCCAACACATTTGCCCATGGCTAAGCACCTTCAGAGGGATGGCAGGCTCCTTCTACCCATCCCATTCAGCAGGGTCCCCCTCCACAGACATGGATGTTGACTGCGATAACCTCAGTACCATCAGTGTTCACAAAACTTCCTCCAGCAATGGCCACTAGCAAAACAACCCAAACAGGCCCATCCATCTGTCCTCATTGCACAGAGTTTAACCTTCTGACACAGCTCATATTAAAATAAAAAATTATTGCCCTGGTTTTATAAGAAACTCCTAATTAAGGGCATAAAAGCATTAAAAATATGATACTAAAGGGACAGTTAGGTGTGATGTTTGTGGCACTGAAGTATAGTGGAATAGCGAGACACCCACTCTACCATCATGACTGGATAGAGAAAAGGAGAGAGAGAGAAAGTGGTGTCACCTTTATTTCAGACTGTAATGAAAAGAAAAAAAGAACACAAACAAGAAGATGTCAACACAAGAGACAGGATTTCCAGCAGGATTCATTGCTGTCTCAACTCCACTCCTGCTGAAGCTGCTAAGAATTTCATTGCCCATCTTAACACGTGAAGAGTTAGGTGAGTGGAGAACACTCCTAGAAGTCCCAACCATCAAGAATATTTTCACTGCTTACGCATTAAAACCAGCAGTAAACCAATCTCTATAAAGAAAAATTCTGGCTAGCTGGAAAAAAGACCGAAACCTACATTTGAACTGTGCATTCTGTGACTGCAGGAGAGACCTTAGCACGAACAGGTGACTAGCATAAAGTGACAGAAGAGGACTAGCTGAGAGCAGACCATTTTGCAAGAGTTTCAGCCTAACAAAGTAATGTGGGTCTACACCCCTCTTTCAAAGTACTCAGTACCCTGAGTACTGGCTACACGCTGGGTGCTGAGCTACTTGCTGAAGGATCGGGACTAGTTTTGGTGAGCAGAGGTACTGTTCATGCCCAGGATCTGGATTTCTCTTCACAAATTCCTTACAGCTAAGCAGCTATCTGGAAATCTGCTTAGGATGAGAAACAGAAGGAAGTGAGGAAGGGCGGGAAGGGGAGAAGTAATTTGCGTGTGTGTGTGTGTGTGTGAGGGTTTTTTTGCAAGATTGCATTATTTTTCTGGCATTTCATTTCTTGCTGTTGTGCTGGGTTTTGGGTGTGGTGGGCTCTGAGCTTTGTCCTGTGTGCCTTTAGGAACAATATTCTCTGGGCAAAATTGCTTTTTTCCATTTCATTGCGGCATTGTGGTTATGTATTTATTTCATAAGGAGAGTGGGTTATTTGGCAATTGAGGTTCATATTGTGGGTGTGGTCCCTGTAGATAGTTTTCTTCTGGATTAAATCTTTGCCAACTGTTATTTCTCTGGTAGTACACCAGTGAGCAGCACATCATTCTCCTGTTCAGGATTTTATTTTATCTCCCATTTGGTCACCAAATCACCTATTTCTTCTTTACACACTGGATTCTCTCACTTTCCAAAGTGCAAGTAAACACTGGAGCATGCTTTCCCTCAGTTGACAATGGATATGAATCCAAGAATAGCCATTCAATTTAGGTACTTCAGGTATATGCCTGACATGCAGTGATGTGAATGTTATCTTTAGATAAAGCACTCCTGAATGACTTCTGAGTACGAATCCCCCTGCTATCCCAAAACACACCTGCAAAGAAGCAGTAGGCAAGCACCCTAAGGTTTGCCCTGACACCCTGTCTGTTAAACATGTCCTGATCATATCATGGGAAATGCAATTTCTAGCCAGTGGATCAGGTCACACCTTGGTGAATCAACTCCTTAGACCCAAACGTCTGGCAAATCTACTAAACCAACCTGTTTCCCATGAAATTGGGAAGGGGTAAGGGGTGTCACTGGCTGTACCCCAGGCAAACATCCCTCCTGGCAGCACAAACAGTGTGCCTCCAGCACCAGGAACGCAACCTGAGGCAAAGCTTTGCCTCTGGCTACAGCAGGAACAGCAACTGTTGCAGAGCCATTACTACAGAGGCAGTAAAATCACACATATCACACAAGAGTGTTACAGGCACAAATTAAGTCTGGTTGAGGCCCTTTTAAAAAAAAAAAAAACATGGCCCATTAGGTTTAATTTAGAATCTCTTTCCTTGCAACTACAGAGCAGATTGACAAAACAGACTTTTTAAATCACCTATGAAACTTCACTCAATGACAGGATACCAAAAAGACTCTTTTGTGTTAAAGCGTTAATTATTAAAACATGACCGAACAGTTAGTTCAATTTACAGCACTGCCATTAGAAGGAAGGCTGGAAACAATGCGCACATTAAAAGGCTATATTATATGTTCTGTTACTTGGAGAGTCTCTGAAGTGAGAAAAGACAAGCTGCGGAGCCAAGAAATTCTCCACTGGAATGGTGTTAGCTCTGCTTTTCTCTCAGTACAATCTCATTTATCTGAAATGCTACAGGAAGCAGAAATTACTCAGTTAACAAGAGAGTCAAATCATCGAAAGAAATCTTGGGGAAGCAATTCAGCCAAATGTTTGAACAGAAAGGACGCTTCAGATGAAAATATCAATCGCTCAGGTAAGTGGCAGTTCATTATGCTTCATCATTACTTTGTGGCTGGATTACTTGTTCTTGCAGCTTCCCGTTCAGTGACCATTTGGATGATTCATAAAAGATACAGCATTTACAGCAGGTTTTGAAAATATTCAAGAACAGACTGATATGAACTTAGCTATAACTTCCAAAGTTCTCCTGAAAAGTGTCTGTTCATCTGTCCTGAAACAAGAAAGGGTGTCAGGCTGAAAAAGCCACTTTTCTGAATTAGGGGGTCTACTGCATAGTGAGTCAAAGAAGCATGATATCAAGGCTGCAATTCAATGATTTATTTCAAAGCACCTAAACACCATACTAAGATCTGGATTCATTTCATGGCAGCATAAATCCAGCAAATGGAGACAATCCAGTTGGTATTTCTGTATTGGGTTGAGCTAAGAATATACAGTACCAAGAAACTGGTACACAAAATAATGAAACCAGTGTAGTAACAGTTTACATAATTATCAATTATTCACAACACCAAAAAAATTAAATACACAAGATCCTCCAAAAGCCCAGATCACATCTGCCCAAAAGACACATGATATTTATGTCATTTACCCAGGGCTGGGGATCTGTCCTGGGACGTACACTTATTTCACAATTATTTCTTTTTCCCAGGCCTATTTTTTTCTCAGACCTATTATGTACAGTACCAACACAGACCCTGAAGCTCACCTCATAGCTGTGTAGAAGTGTTTAGGTCAGTGATAGCAAACTGGTGTGAACCAAGAGCAGAACCAGATCCCGTGACTTGCTGTGGGTTTTTTTCCTTCAGTCCCATTCTTTATTTAATTTACAGCCTTCAGTTCTGTTCTTCTTCCTCCATTCCCAAGTCCTTAGTAATAACCCTATTTCCTTAGCTCTTTTCCCATAAATAATTCTCCTGAAATAACATGAGGAGAGCATGCTCTGCTAGAGCAGTCCCCCTTGGAGAAGGCCAGGAGATCAATTACTCTCATTGAAACACCGCGGGAAAAGGAGAATTTCAGAACAGGATTTCACACAACAGTTCGTAACAACAGGGTGGGAGAAGGAAAAGCAGTGAACAACTTTGTTGCATGCTCCCACAAAGAGAAAAGATAAAAAGTTACCCAGGCACCACTGGAAATTACTATCCTCAGTGTTTATTTCTAATTGATTTTCTTGACATTTAATGCAATCATCTCAATGATAGCTACTGTAGCAATATATAGACATGCATGTTTTTCTACTTTACAATTCCATAACTGTTTCTTTTAAGTTAGTGCACAATAAAATCAGTCAATTGTGCCACTAATTAACTGCTGCATTGTACTGTGAGACAATATAGGGAAAGGACTTTAAAGGACTTAAAACTGATTCTAGTTCAATGGAAAAGATCTCTAACAAAATTGTTTATTAAATGTAGCAACTGCTTTTACGAAACACATTTTACACTTGATGTAATTTTACACCACTTTTGCATAAAGTGAATATTTAATCAGCAATAAAAATGTCCCTATTGTAATTCTGTAGCTGATGTTTGTAGAGTATTTCTGCTGCTGTGCAAGTGTGTAAGTGCAAGTAGCATTATTTCTACTTAGTGCATGGTTGAATTAGGACCAGAAAAGGGTACAGCAGCAGTACTTTGATTAAGTAAACACCTGCAGGAGTGAGGGAGGTAATAGCACTTATTTATCAGCATGGTGTTTAAATGAACCTGCCTTTTTCTTCCTCACTTCAGAATAACCTTCAGAATAACATTTCCTAATTTCCAAATCCAGCTTCAAGGCTTTTTACTTGTCTTCTTAAACATGATTTTCTTTCCTCTAGGTAAGGGAGAGCTTGTACAAACAATTACGGTCTGTATTTGGATGCCGTGAATAGGTGATTATCAGGGATGTTAAAGGCTCAGGTTAAACACACCAGCAAACAAGCAAACATAAAAAATTATTGAAGTTCTTGGCACAGTAACATTAATTAAAAACCAACCAAACAAACAAAACCCAACAGCATCAAAAAACCCCAAACCCTTAAAAAATATGATTTTAAAACTGGATATTCTTCCTTTAAAGTCTCTAAAATGTCAGTACAAATTTTCCATTGACATATCTCAGCAGAACTCAATCACAGAGCTGTAGCTATTTACATTAACTGAAGTTCTGTCATATAACCTCCTACCATTATGCGAAGACCTGTTCTTAATGTTATACTGAATTAGAAACATCCTTTCTTTCTCAAAAACTCTTTTCCCTCTTATTTTGCCATGCTAGTTAATGCCAGTTCAATTAATTTACTTTTGTGTATGCAGCCAACTCCCAAATTCATAGGCCAGGCCAAAAACATGGGGGCAAACTGCTTTTTTTTTTGTAACAAAAAAGCTTAATCCAGCTCAAGCGTAAAAGCTTTTCACTACCTGCAATTAAATCTCCCGGCTCCCTGAGAAAATGCTGATTGTCAGAGGAAAAACTGTCTCTTGTAGCACAGTGGATCATGAGTCAGACTTTCCCCAAGGGGAAAGCAAGGAGGTCAAGAAAAATTATTCTGGAGGAAAGACTGAAGGTTTGGTGCTAGTTAGTCTAGAGAAGACAAGACTAGTGGAGGTGGTATGGCAGAAGAAAAACACCCCTCCATGCCACGCTGAACATAGCAGAGTGAAAGCAGGGCAGAAATACACTTTAGATGGTAGGAAAAGCTTTCCATCCATTTGGTATGGGCTAGAGACATCTGCCTACCACCCAGAGGAAGCTCAGTGGTGGATGTTCTAAGCACAGGACAGACAGACATCACCCAGGAGCGACAGCGGCAGCACTGAGGGCCAGGTCAGCCTCATGCTTTGTGACTCCACAAAAAGGCACACGTTCAGCAGCCAGTGAGTGAGAGTGCACTCAGCTCTGAGCCAGAGAAACACATCTTTTAGAGGATTAGGAGATGATGTAGGAAGTTGAGACTGCAAGTTGCCGACAATGAATACCAGACGGTCGATGCGGAGCTGCCAGCTCATCAAGGACCTGACTCAGCAAACGGCTCTGCTTTCTGCGACCGCTGCGCCAAGGGTTTGCTGCTCCCACACTACATCGCATGCCTCAAAAGCCAGAACAATTTTTTTTTTTTTTTTTTATTTTTATTTTTGTTTTTCCTCTTTTTTCTGAAGCTGCGGGAGATCCTGAGCCAGGGTCTTCTAAATTGGGAAAGCAGAAGGTAAGTGGTGAGGTAGCAGGAGAAGGGAAGCACATGGCTCCAGGACTCCCTGTGCTTCATGCCCAGCTACAGACACACAGAGCTTATGCAGGCATTTGGGATCTGCAAAAACAGCTGCTAGCCTGTCTTACCCCTCTACCTCCCTTCTGGCTACCATGGAAACCTTCCTGCTGCAGCCACAATCAGAGCTGGGATTTGGGCAATGATGTCTTTGCTCCATTTCTGCCCCATTCACCTGATGCTGAGCAGAGCATCCCTCCATGTAGTCCAAGCAGGCAGCAGCAGGCAGACCATTGCCACCTGCCTGCATGGGGAGAAAGAAAGCTGCCCAGTGCAAAGGTAGGGGGAAGAGAAACAGGGAAAGGGTTTTAATGATGGTAGATTGTAATAGATGGCAAAAAGTGGGGACTGAGTGAGTAGCAAAACATGACAAGTGGCATGAACCATGAGAAGACAGCAAAGGGAGGAACTGATGGTGGCAGTTTGCATCTCCCACGAACAGCAAATGAGCACACAGTTTTCCTCCTCGCTTCCTGCTAGCAATACCCAGGCTCTCAGACAGTCTTTTGTTTGCACTTTCCACCAGCACATGGACACATCCCACATGCTTACAGTGCCCAAGGTCAGTAAGAAGCCCAGTAAGAAGGGCGTGGCTTTGTGCCACTGTCTCCACTGTGGAAACAGTCGGAGAACAAGGATTTTCCACGCCGCATGCAAATTCTGATGTTAAAGTTTCTCCTCTGAGCTAGAGACAAGACTGCTGCAGTTTATCCTTTGAAAGGAAACAAATGAAAACAATCTGGAGCTCATTTATTCCAGAACAATTAATCGGGCTGTTCCCTGAGGTTTGGACCACAGGGTCCAAGGTGCCCAGAAGAGCTGCTGCAGCACCTAAGGTGTAAGCAAAACCAGCAGGCTGCTGTGAGCTTCCAGGGAATGGGTCTGATTTCCAACACAAACCTGCCTGGAAATGCAGGGACACCAGTAGGTTTCCTGAAGACTCCTTTTGCAGGAAAATGCTTGTTCACCCACTGCAAATGTTTAATCAGAAGGTTTACTGGTTCATTCCTATTCTCACCTGCAATATTTGGTCTCCTTTGATTATCTATTTGATTTTAGATGGTTCATTATAAACTTTAATGCACCACAGATAACCTCTCAATCAGTGTACTACTAAAGATAAACTATTAATATGTTCCTCTTAAGAAGCAGTAAGAGGGTTAAGTATTTGCATGGCTCATTTATTAGAAAAATGTGTGCAAGTAACTCAAGGAGTTTTCAGTGAGTTACTCTTTATGAGCTAGATTCAATCAAGATTTCGTCTGGCTTCCAGGCTGCAATAATTGTCCAAGGGAGCTCAGGCGCCCAAGCCATGGTGCCTGCGCTGGTCTAATGCTGCTTCTCATGGCAGCAGAGCTGGACAGGGTCTGTGGCCCTGCTCAGCCACCAAGCTCCAATCTCCCTGGGTGAGAGTTCTATGCCCAATGGGAAGGTGCCAAGGTGATGCAGAACAGTTTTCCAAACAAAGGACTTGAGGAAGAGGTCCTGGTGGCCTCTTTGCCACTGGAGTGATGTGGTACTGCCAACACATCCTCACATTGGTCAGGTCAAGCACCAGGGAGCACCAAGGCGGGTTAAAAGGCCACAGCTCCTTAAGAGCACCAAATTTGTCTGAGCTGCAGGTGACAAGGCCAGGGAAACTGTCTCACTGAGTGTGCCTCCGGATCTTCCACATAGGAGAGAGTCCTGTTCAGCAAGCCTTCTCATTGACTTAGCTGCATGCACCAGAAAGTGCTCTTGTCTTTCCCTCTCTCTTCCCCAATGTATTTTTCTTATTTTTAAACAAGACTTTTTTTGCCAGAAAGAGTAAATTTTTTAATTTATTCTTAATTGTTTTTACAGCCTAGATGTATTCTGTCACCACTCCTAAGCTGAAATGTTCTCAAATTTGGTGTTTAGAAGATGTTTTTAGTTAGAGACTGACTCTTTTTATTTATTTCTTTTATTAGGATTAAGCTGGCCAAACCCAAGATATTCTATTTTGGATTAAATCAACCATTTCAGGTTGACTATTCCTCTCTCATGTACTTGAAGTACAAAAAAGTTATAGGCTTTATTGAAACAAAGATAAATGTATAAAACACTTTCAGGCCCATTTTTCACACAGCTGCAGTAAAAGTTTCTCCTACTTAGATTAACTCTTCCCACTTCCTCACTTAGCCTACCTTATTCCAAGCACTTAAACGGAAGATGCAAAAAACCCCTTCAAATAAATAGGAGCTACTTGCCATCTGCAAAACAAAACACAGAAAAGCAGAAATGAATCTCTTTTTAATCTGAAACAGAAATTATAAGCATAGAAATTTCAGAATGAGGCCCCACCCTTACAACTGCCTGCATTGGCTCTGCTTCTGATAAACCAAGCCACAAATAGAGAGCTAAAGCCTTCTGCAAACCACATACCTATGAAGCAAATGGAGCATGAACCAGACTGGGGGGCCGTCTCCCTAGTTGGAGTATTTTGGTGTAGCTTTGCTGAAGTCAGAGATGACATAGTTGGAACAGCAGCAGCTGAGATCCGGCGTCTTGAGGTCTCTGAAGCTGAGGAAAAATACTTAGTGTCCGTTCGTCAAAAACCTCACTCATTTTAAAATGAGGTAACTACCAAGGCTTTGTATCCATTGGAAAAGTGATTTTTAGGTCCTCAACATGTGTTTCACGTGCTGGGGGGAATAAATTAGGTTAAAATGCAATTCTGCTCCTTTACCTGATATCAGAGAAGTTACTTCTTACAGAAGAGACACCTCAAACAAGTCAGGTTTCCAGCACCTATCTTCAGTGTTGCATGTACACAGAATATGGAACATATCACTCTTGATTCATGAGCGCTTATGGCAATAAAGTCCCCAGTAAATGAGACAAGTTTGCATCCATTTCTTTTTCTTTTTTCTTTTTTTCTTTTCCTCCCTCACTCCTTCTCCCAGTAACTGGAAAAGACATAATCCCAGCAGGTTTGTTTCCTGGGGGGCCTGTAGAAATGCTTCTTTCATAGGCTCCAGCACCAGACCTTTACAGACCACTTACTTTACAAGCAGTCTCCCTCTACTGCCTCCAGACATCTCTGAGGTCTCTTCCCTTCCTAAGTCTGTTATTTTTATCAAACCAGCCTTGTTCCAGGCCATGCCAGTTGATAAACCGCCCATTCTGTGGCTTATCTATCTCCCTTGCTCCTGCACAGAGCACCTGGACATTGATGGGGAGCTGCACATCACAGCTTACAGCCTGTAGGGATTTTGTCTTTTTCAGAGGAGAAGGAACAGATGCCTCATGACTGTCCTTTCCTCCTCTTCCTCCTCCAGGACCAGTCTGTGGTAGCTCTGCCTGCCAGGTTGATAGGGCCTCCTGGGCAGAGGGCTCCTACACTGCTCAGGAGCACTTTGCCCTTTCCCAGACAGTCCATCACTGCCACAGCTTCTTTGTCCATCTCTGTCTGCACTACCATTCAGATTGGTGTGGCTGAGCCACAAGTTAACTCAGCAGCATTTCCCACCGTATAAAGCCGTGACAAGCTTGCATCATGAACACTTTGTATGGTCCAAATTGTTCTTCCACCCCCAAGTCTTAAAAAAGATATAGTGGAAACTGGAAGAGGTTCAGAGAAAAGCAGCAAGGAGGGTCAAAGGTACAGAGTAGTTTGCACACAAGGAGCAGCTGAATGCCCTAGAATGCTTTAGCCTAGAAAACAGAAGACCTGAGAGTAGAAAAAATCAAAAATCAAGTAGCATGGGAAGGGTGAGTAGGAAATGTCCATTCACGGCCTCTTCCAGTACATGCTGTGGAGCTCACAGCTGGTAGCTGGATCAAAACCAGTAAAAGAGGGTGGTTTTGTACAGGGTGTGCACTTAAACCGTGGATGATAGAAGTGTATATGGCCTCAAGTGGGGACTGGACAAGTAAAAATTCACTAAAGGTGGATCAGTGTACTGCAGCCTCTTCTGCCTTAGGAAGTCCCCAGGCTGCAAATGGAAGAGAATGTTCAGGAAACACGTATGTGTACTTGGACCCCCACTGTGGGCATTAAGCCACTGTTGACCATTACCAAAACCCAAGTCCTTGCTGGGCTATCCTTGAGCTCCTCCAGACCTTTAGTTGTAAGAAACAGGTCGGTCACAAACAGAGCTGGGCAATCATAGCTTAGCTGGGAAAAAACATTAACATAACCTGCATTGACATGTTTCCTTTTGGGTCAGCCTAAACCATTACATTTGACAGAGTATGAAATTTTTATTTATACTTTGGAAACAAAAGCACTCTCCTTACCATGGTGAGTCTCAACCTATCTCTTGGACCCAGACTGCAACATGGTACCATGGTGGGTTTTAACTCTAATAATCATGACCACAATTAAATAACCTGGTGTTGGGGATAGGTCTGATCTTAAACCACTGAAGCCTACATCATTCAAACCAAAGGTAGCAGCTGCATACGTAGTGGGGTACAGGCAGCACCGCAGCATTGAATACATGCAACACCCCGTTATGCCTCGACACTTTTTACTTGTAGGGGCCAATGCTCCTGAGGAGTTAACAGCAATTTTAGACTTGTGTCCAAAATCAGATGATAGGAAACAAGGGGTTTGTGGAAGCAGAAAATACTGTCCTACCCCCAACAGCTTCTCTGCTGCTTGTCCCTGAGCACTTTGGCTCTGTCATACTTCTCCTCACATCTCTGGAAGACTCTGGTGTTCACCCATGCATATTCACAGCTATGCACTGGTTTCACTAAATTGTCTTAGAAAGTCTGTTTAATTCAAATTAAATTTGTTTAACTAAGTTAACTTTGTTCAGGCCAACGCTGCGTTCTTGTATACAGTCTTTTTTAAGTGTGTCCAAAGCCTCTGTCGAACATGAGTCACTCAGAAATCCCAAGGAACCTTGGAAAAAGCTGAGTCTACATTTGAAACAAACATGCTAAGTAGCTTGCCAAAATATCATGCCCAATGTTAGACAGACGTCATGCCTTAGGATTGTACAACATGTGACTGCATGATCACAGGATAGGACCATAGGTACCCAGAAGCCCCGAGTCCTACAGGACACCCATGGGTCCTATAAAGAGCCTGTTGCAGGCCCTGTAGCAAAAACCTTGTCTATAGTCATAACACTTCCATCATCCCCAGAGATGCAGCTTTAATATGTCTTGTTTTTACAAAACTGTTCACCACGGTAGCTCACTCTCAAGAGCACCTCATCACGGTCAGTTAATTCATCATTTTTGCTGGTCTTGTTAATCTCCCTCTCCCCTTCCACAGATAAACCACATTTAATGGCTGTGTTAAGTAACAGCAGTACGCCAAGGAATATCTTGCATACTTCAGAAGGGTAATGTCCTACCAGATTTATCTGGGTGTTTAAATCCCATTTTTAAGGAGTTCTCTCAGTTATTGATCTAGTGAATGTAAATTTCATAATGATTTATTTCAGAAGGGAAAAGAATGAATTATTATTACCTAGTTTCTCAGTGTTTGTCTGACAGGCTAATATTTTGATTTCAAGTCCTCATAATAGGACTTTCCTCAGGTGCAACCCTGTGTGTCATCCAAGTATTTGCCCAATAAACATTGCTCTTAATTTCCTGGTTCCAGACATCACCATCCAAGTGGAGACCTCAGCTTATATTTGGCAGAGCCGATGCCAATACATCCCCCTATCTGCTGTTTGTGCTAGCCCAGCAAAGAGGCGATGGCTTCCACTTTGAGGATGGGTGTTGAATGCTGTCCATGCCTGCATGGCCAGGGTCTGCAGCCCTGCAGCCTGTGCTACATGGGCAGCAAGCAGCATGCAGTGTCAGGTCCTCACCAAACCCTCGCTGTGTCTACCCAGCATGCCCTGGTGCTACAGAAACCCCATTTTGCACTTTTTTGTTTATTTTTTAAAGCTGAGCCTTTGACCTTCTAGGTAGCAATAATTTTCTACTCATCAAGCAGGCATAAGGAGTGTGGCAAGTGCCTGCTACAGACCCAAACCACAACTGAGAGCTTTGAATACCCTCTCTCATTAACCCCAATAGGACATCAAAGCCAGGCTCAAATGCTAAGCTCTCACTGTCTCAGCTAAACTTATGTATTTTGCTGCTAATTATTTTTCAAGCAGGATGGGATGGTGTGGCAGAAGCCAGATGTGGGCATCGGATGGATCTGCCTGCATCTTTCGCTTAAAGCAAGCCCCCCTAAAGCACAGAAGGGCTTTTCCCCTTGAAACCTGGGATTTATTAGGAGATCCTGTCATAGACAGGATGGGAAAATCCACAGCCAGAAGGCAGAATTGCTGAAGGATTGTCCAGAACACAAGCTACGATTAAGAACATACATTTCTCCCAAACATGACCCTTTTTTAAATTAATCTCTTTACAGGTTTATTTATTTTTAAGTGCAGGATGTAAGTTCTCAAATTAGGAAGCACAGTGAAGGAAACACTAAAAAATGTCAGCACAGGAAAACTTGATTTTAAAACTCTGTTACCAAAGTTAATCTAAATTACTTTAGGTTCATATTCAGCAATGTTTATCCAGCCTCCACCATACTTGCTGCTGCCTACTTCTGCCTCCCTCAGATGAGCATATCCCAGGGCTATGGGCACATTGATTCCCTGACTTGCTTTCAGCCATTGTCAATTTGCTTTTTGAGGGGCTGTTTATGTTTCCTGTAAAGAATATTTCTCTAAGTGCCGTTAGGCTATTCCATCCCTTGGCACTTTAACTCAGTCTTCACAAGCTCTGATCTCTTGCATGCTCTCATTGAACAGATATTTTGTTCCTCATGCACAGGTTTAAAACCCACCCATCGCATGCTTCAAACATGGATAAATGTGTGATGTCTTAGAAACACAGTCTGATGAGAACTCTTGATGTCAAGATGACTGTACCATCTTCAAGACATTAAAAATAAGGAACTGAACTTTTCTAAAGCAGGCTTTTCTTCAAAGCTTTGCAGCATGAAATGGTATCAGGTTTTGCCATGCTTCAGAAGGCTGCCAGCTCCCCATGCTGTGCTCAGGAGAGCCAGAGCCTGCAGCAGGGTACTGCTGTGGCTACCCTAGCAAACCACCTGCAATTCGCCACCTGCGATGCACCACCGGTTCCTGAAACAAGACAGAAACCGGGTGGTTTTCAATCACAGAGATTCAACAGACAGTTAAGTCTCCTGTAAAACACACTAATAATTATGACAAGCCTTTATGTCTGCAGCCCCTGCCATTTTCAAATGGGAATCACATACGCCTACTGCAGACCAGAGCAGTCACTGAGGTCTGATCTCATTATCCTGCTGTGAATCTAGCATAATTCAATCACTCACGGCAGGTACTTTGGACTTGCACCAGTGTCACGGTGATCAAACTCTGCTTCTCTGCCTGTTTTAAGAAGAATGTTTTGGAAAAGATGCCAAAATATCTTTTATCCAGCACAGGCACTGGCTAAGAGCGTGTCCTTGGTTATTAGAAATACCTCACCATCTGGTCATTCTGATTTCAAATATTGCCATCAAAATTCGCATTGAGTGCTCCAGGGGCCACAGTGGGACCAAGCACCACAGTAAGTATAATGTTGTTGCCTGCAGAATATTTTGGTCATTGCTCAGTCTGGATGTTGCTTGAGCCTGCACACAGGGATCCTGGCAAGGCTGGAGAAAGGCAGAGCCCAGGTAACCTGTACTTGTCTAGTTTCACACAAGAATCTCCCCCTTTGGTCTGTGCCAATGGCCTACATAGGCTGATTGCTCTGCCTCTAATAGTGGAATCGGGGCTTTGACTGCCTGTGGGGAAAAATGACACTTTCCTCAATATCTTAGAAGTATGGATGGGGTATAGGTAAGCCTAGCTTGTATGGCTCTTACAGTTGTTTCTGAGTTAGAGTTAAAACTGCCTCAGTTGACAGGTGGTGGAGCCTCAGACCTGCCGCTACAGCACACTGTGGGCCTGAGTTTTGTCCACCACAACCTTGCACATTGCAGCAAACCACACTTCCCTTGCAGCCCCTGCTCCAGAGACTGACAGCAGACTTCCTACTGCGTTACTGCTTGAAGGTGCAACTGAGATCAGATGGGAGTTAAAGGAAGGGAAATAAAAGCTGATACGTTTGCATTCACATACTGTCTGGAGAGCTAATTAGTCTTGGTTCTAGTAAACACACTTGGGGGGGATGACACCAATCAGCCAAATTAACTTGCCATTTCCCTGGAGATCTTCAAGGCATTAAAGAAAAAAGAAATGATTAGCATGCACTTCTGACACCACACAACTCTGTGAGTGCTTTCTACACACCACTGCTATTGGCTATTTACGGAAGAGATCAAAAGTGTCTCTGTCTTTCTGAAGCCCCAAGTTCCTGTAACAATCATGGTCCTGCATCACCAGGATGCTTTTCCCTGTGGGGTATCAGAACTCATCATCATCTGGAATTCACTTGGACAGTTTGCCAAAATTAGGGCCCTACTTAGTCCTGCTGAGGAAGCAGGAGATCACAGAAAGGATGGTGCCTCTCAAGGCACAGTCCCAGGGCAGAATAGGTGACATGAGCTGAGGCAGAAAGAGACTGAGAGCCAAAACAGCAGACACACAACTTGACCACCATGAATATGAGCAATAATGCAACAACACCACGCAGAGGCTCCTTCAATTAGTGACTAATAAATTTTTTTGCTATAAAATGGAGGTTCCTCAATAGTGGAACACCAAGGAGGACAGGAATCTGAGTGTGCTGCCAAGTCCAAGGATAAAGATGCTGCAAGGATGCAAGGAAGCCTTGTGCCATTGGGGCACATCAAAGGAGACATGAAGGTCTGCAACACTGAAATGTCCTAAAGACCTAGTGCCATGCAACTAAAGCAGCCCCGTGAGAGCAACTGTTGTAACAGAGTTGGGAAGCCTGGATCAACAGGCAGATCAACAACAAACCTGTAACTAAGATGCTCATATGTAATTAGGAGCAAACAAAACATTTTAAATAAAACAAGCGAATAAATATAGTAAATATCAGAAGAGAAGAGATTAAAGACCTGAGGATATAGAAAAGGCTGGCAAAATGAAGTATAAACTGAAACAGGTGAAGAACCCAGACAGAGTGTTTGAGTCTAATCCTTTCATAAAACAGCACCATAAAAGGTCTTAAGGCAAGGCTGGTCAAAAATTTTCCATCAAAACATCTCAATTGAACACTAAAAAGAGTACTTTTATGTGATCACTATGTCTATTTTTTTTTTTTTCTTACCCACAACAGCTGCTTTCCATGAAAATTTTCAATATTTTGTGGAAACACCAAAAAAAACCCAACCCTCTGTTTATAGCAACTAAACATTTTCAGAGAAAAAAAAAATAACATTTTTGGTGAGGATTAAAGAATGGCTTGTAGTTTTGAGACATGACTAAACCCTTTGTTGCCAAACACTGAATATTTTTTGGTTTTCCAATAAAAAGTCCAAACTTTTCTCTGGAGGACTTTCCAAACCAACATCACTTTAAACGTCAAAAGGGAAAATTCAGGCTAAATTCTGACTTTAAGGAATAGCCAGTACTGAGCTCTTTGTAAAGAAAGAGCATGGGGGTCTGGTCAAAGGGCAAAACCAAGCAGAAAAAGAGCCTAAATCTGGACAGGGTGCAAACAGAAATGGAAAGAAGCAGGAAAACCACTTTGGTGGGTTGGCCCTGTCTGGATGCCAGGTGCCCACCAAAGCTGCTCTATCACTCCCCTCCTCAGCTGGACAGGGACGAGACAATATAACAAAAAGCTCATAGGTCAAGATAAGAACAGGGAGAGATCAGTCAGCAATTACTGTCATGGGCAAAACAGACTTGACTTAGGGAGATGAGTTTAATTTATTACCAATCAAATCAGAAAAGGATAATAAGAAATAAAACCAAACCTTAAAACACCTTCCCCCACTCCTTCCTTCTTCTCCAGCTTAACTTTACTCCTGATTTTCTTTACCTCCTCCTCTCCAGTGGTGCAGGGGAACAGGGAATGGGGCTTGTGGTTAGTCCATCACACATTGTCTTTACTGCTCCTTTCTCCTCCATGATCCTCCCTGGGCTGCAGGGGCACAGCCTGTCCCAACCCAGTCTGCACTACAGACTGCAGGGGAATATCTGCTCCAGCACCTGCAGCAGCTCCTCCCCTCCTGCTCCACTGACCTTGCTGTCTGCAGAGCTGTTTCTCTCGCATATTCTTACTCCTTTCTCGCACTGTTCTGCACAGTTTTTCTCCCCTTCTTAAATACATTATCCCAGTGGTGCTACCACTGTCACTGATGGGCTCAACCTTGGTGAGCGGCAGATCCCTCTTGGAGCCAACTGGCATTGGCTCTATTGAACATAGGAGAAGCTTCTAGCAGCTTCTCATAGAAGTCACCCCTGTAGCCCCTCCACTACCAAAAGCTTGCTATGCAAACCCTACATAACCAGCAAAAAAGAAAATTGTTGAAGTTTTTAGGCTGGGAGACACAGTGAGAGAATTGGAGAGCTGATTGAGGGGTTTGTTGTGGAAAGTGTCAAAAAGTCATTTTGGATATTGGAGAAGCAGTTTGCAACTGAGAATCTAATGAATTGGAGACCAAGTAGTCACAGTTGTGACTACTTGGTCAGTCAATGGCTCTGTCTGCCTCAATATCTTTGGTTGCTTTATAATGATAGAGAAACAAGTGGTACTTTTTTTTATCTGCCTTTGCCAGGGCAGGCGTTGTCAGGCCAGAAACATTTCTTTAGCCTAGTGAAGTATCGTTCAGTAAAATAGATATATTATTGAAAAAAGTTAAATCAAAGTCTGAAATCCTAACATTTATGGCAGGAATCTTATATGGTGCTGTATACTAAAAACGGTCATTTAAGGAAACTGTTCTGTTGGATTGGAGCCAACTCTTGTGTTCTTAGTAATAAAATATTTCATCTCGTTTCACCTCTAACTTTTGATCTTGCAGCAGGTATCACCAGAAGATGGCAGGGTAAGCCAAGGCAGCTGTAAATGTCATCATGCATTAGTATAGGACCTGGAAGTAATTTAAACTTATTTATTTCTGTGATTCTCTTGCTTTCCTAGCACCCAGAAGCTTAATTTATAAATGCAATAGTAGCCTAGGGTAGATTTTTCTCATGAAATTTCAGGTTTAAACATGATTATTCCCAGCAGCTGATGTGATAATAGAGGCCAAGTAGACAAATCTTCTATAAAGGATAAAAAACATTCTCCGTAGGTCCCCTACGTCCTCAGAAAACTTCACCAAGCCTGAACAGAGTTAAATAACAAATCTCTTGGAATGATGCTACCTTCTGTTGGGGAAAGGCTTGCTGGAGCTGATGGACTGGTATCAGAGCTATGGTAGAGCAGAGAAGGTAGGAAGAAAAAGGTTCTTGGAAAGAAAAAGATAAAAGTTTTATATCTCTGCCTGTCTGTGTTAAGATGAAAAGAGGGAAGTACCCCCTTGCAAAAGCAGAAACCAGGTCACACATGGAATTAAGGTGAATTAATCAGGAGGGAGGGAGGGAGAGAGGAAGGAGAGAAGGAGGGAAGGAAGGGAGGGAGGAAGGAAGGAAAGGAGAGAGGGAGGGAAGGAAGGAAGGGGGGAAATAAGGGAGGAAAGGAGGGAGGGAGGGAGAGAGGAAGGAAGGAGGGAAGGAAGGAAGGGAGGGAGAAAGGAAGAGAGGGAACAAAGGAAGGGAGGGAGGGAGAAAGGAAGAGAGGAAGAGAGGGAGGGAAGGAGGGAGGGAGGGAGAGAGGAAAAGAGGAAGGGAGGGAGAGATGGAGAGAGGAAGGAAGGAAAGAAGAAAAGAGGGAAGGAAGGAAGGAAGGGAGGGAGGAAGAAAGGAAGAGAGGAAGGAAGGGAGGCAGGGAGAGAGGGAGGAAGGAAGAAAGGGAGGGGGAAAGGAAGAGAAGAAGGAAGGAAGGGAGGGAGAGAGGAAGGAAGGAAGGAATGGAGGGAGGAAGGAGGGAACGAAGGAAAAGTCTTCAGTCTGTTTCTCTTTCAAAATCCTTTCCAAATGGAGACACTGTGACCATTGAAGGATGTGGTAGAAGTTCCAGGTAAGGATGGAGTAAGAGTTGTACTTGGATGCTGTAAGAGCTCATTTAGGGATGTGCTTGACTTTCTCTTCAGAATCAGTGGAGATGTGATCTGTTCTGCCTGTAAAAAGGCAAAGGGAATCACAGCCGATAATGTCAGAAGATGAAGGTTAAGAACAAGCAGACATGAAGAGAAAAGAGGAAAGCATAGAGAGATACACTTACCTGAGCCCAAGGTTAATGGCATGGCTATTCAATTCCTGAATTTCCTGTGGGACCAATCCCATTTGATTTCTTTAAAGAAGCTCTTATTGCCTCAGAGAAGTTACTTCTGTTTTCCATTCTTGTGCATAAAGTATTATGGTCTTTTCATTAAGACTGCACACAAATTTCACTCTCTTAAGTAAAATCCACGTCAGGCTGGAGTGCTGGCTGCAAGTTAAATTCAACCTTACAAAATAAGCATTGCTCATTTTTAGTCTCAGTGTAGGGTGAGGAAAACATATAGTTCCTTCTGTTGGTTTGCTGCTTAAAGAAAACTGAAAGACGTTAATGTAAACTGTGAATTATAAAATCTTGAAGTGAATTAATTCTCCTTCACTAGCTTGAATTTTTAGGCACTTTCCCTTAAAGAGCATGACATATTTAAAAGCCTACTTCCAAACTCATTAGGGCCAGTATAAATAAGGAGTAACTGCTCATACTAATGGAAATACACTAGTGTACGAATTAGCAAAACCAGACTTAGTTTCACTTAAACTGGTTTTTGATGTACTACATCTAGTTCTACTCATTCCTTACAGTTACATCGCGAGAGGTGTTGTTGTGCATTGCACACTTGCACAATACGTAAGCCTACTAAATAAACAGGGATACAACAAAAAAATATGAAGTTTCAGAATATTCAGGAAATCATCATTTCCTGGAGCTGAATAAACACTTTAGAAAAAACTCACCCAGCAGGAAGTGGAGCTATCTGAAGTGGCCAGTAGGTTCAGAGGATGTGGAAAGGGGTTTGTTCAGAGGCGTTAAATAAACAGAGTAAAATGCCTTGGGAAATAGTTCCCTTTATTTGCTTTCTTGGCTAACAATGTTCATTTTACATTCAGCCTTCAGCAAAAGAGACACAAACAGGCCCCATGCAAGATTACCAGGCTGAGTGTAAACTGATACACAGTCTTCCTGGTTCTGCAGGCATCCTGAAATGATAGCTAAGGGAAATCTTGCTGCCCTGCTCAACTCCTGAGCATGCTACCTCTGCAGATTAAGGATTTGACAAGTTAAATATTATCAAATCAACTATTTCACTGCTCTCAGATTTAACAGGTCCACTTATCCTTTGGCTGAGCACCAGCTGACCTCTGAGTAACAGGAAATGATACAACCATATGTTGATAGAAAAGCCTGTGGCACATCAAAACCTGCTAACTGGGAGATGACATTAAACCTAAAGTCTAAACATCAGAGCAACATAAAGGAGGAGAATGTGAATAATAGTATTTGTGCTTAGATCTTTAGTCTTCCGTCTTATTATACAACTATGAAGATGAAACAGCATTTCGTGGATGCCATACTGGAATATCACAGAATACGAGGACTATGCTGTAGTTTTCAGCTCTAGCCATGCCTCAAGAAAACAGGCTTTGCAGTCCAAACCCTTGAGCCAGAATCAGATACAGCACAGTGAGCTCAGACTATAATGTTTCACTGTTTTTTCTCTCCCTATTCTCTCTCCTTGCCTTAAATTGTGCTGAGCTTATATTCCCCCCATAAGACTGTAGAAAGAAATGGATGGTCTTGAACTCTCTGTGTGGCCTTGACCCAGTCACCATGAGCAAAGTTTCCTATGGTTTCTACAGGAACGTCATTCCTATACCCCAGTAAAATCTATAGGTTAAATAGAATTAGACAGCATGCATAAGGACATCAGCCTGGGGAGAAAATATGTATTCACAACTTTATGTGCCTAAATACCTAGTAAATTTATCCTTATTTTCTCTAAGCCTCAGTTGCTGATGTATAAGACTGAGGCTGGAATCCCTTTATGCCTGAGGAGCATGTGAGGTTTTCTGGGGCAAGAGCTGGCTTTTACTGCCCAGATACACAACATTTGGCACTGTGGGTCCCAGCATTACTTGTTAATAAAATATTAGCAGCAACAATGCCACTTGAACCTTCATCTCACAGCATCTCTGAGGACTGACAGAGCTGTCTTTTCAAGGGATATGTCCCATTACTGGAATTGTCATTTATGGAGCTTCTGGAGAAGGGATGAAAGTGGGGACATAGGGAGTAAAACATGAGGCTTCTGAGAAATGAAGAGGCAGTGGAGAAGCACAGTGAAGGAAGAGCTAATGGGTGAATTAAAAATAAGGTGAGAGATTATAGCAAAAGGAAGCCAGAAAGGATACATTAGGGAATTTGAGAAGAAGCAGAAATAAGATTTAAAGGGGTGAGAGACAGGGGACCAAGAGGAGTGCGAGGGGAAAACAATTCCAGCAGGTCTGATAACAGACCTGTGGTGAGGCTTCACATGCTTCAAACAAGAAATATGGGACCCTCCCCAGCAAAACTGGACTTCTACTGCCAGCAAAATTGTTTCCACAGCTGAAACTGCAGTGCCAGCCAATGTCTGCAATCAGCCCATCCAGGTGCTCTGAGATACAGGCAGTATCAGACTCAACCCATCAAAGGTGTGGGAATAAATCTGAGGGCCAGTAATGAGTACTTGGGCCCCTGCTTGGCTGCCACTGTGCAGAAACAAGAACGTAAGTAGCCAAAAAAAGACACATTCAAGGTATAAGTCAACAAAAATAAGAAACAGACCTTTTGACAGAAGACATGCTAACAAATCCAGTTCAGAGAGTAAGAACCAGCTGTGCTGCGGCAGGGACAAGGACTCTGCAAGCTGCTGTAAAAGTCTGATACGCCAATTTGCAGAAATGCCATCTATTTAAATTTTTAAATTGGACTTACGCTAGTGAACTCTCCCATCTGAGCTTTTTATTAATATTGTGTGAGCTGCAGCCTGCAGAGAGCCTCCAGTTTTCCTGACTATGTAGTTAATCTCTGGCATCCTTGTGAACACTAGCATGATTTCTCCTGTGGGTTCCCAAGATTGGTAGGTGAATTCATCAGCAATAGCATGCACTACACCACCACCAAACTGCCATACTGCTTCCTTGATGCTCAGAGGAGCCAAGGGCAGGATGTTGAGCATTGCTTGTTCCACATGTAGCTGCACAGACCTTGAGGGATTATTAATTCAGTGCAAATAGGGGTATGACAGTTTAGTCTGATGGGAAAGAGAGAAATTATCATCCAAACCTGTTTTTCCAAGCATAGCTCCAACACATGAGTGCATTATACAGGAAGGGTAGGTGAGATTTTCTATAAACAAAAAAGTAACCCAAATACTACTGAGCATCTCCCCATGAATCTGTACCAGCAAATGACAAGACTAGGCTGAAAGATGCCTTTTGGGGCACCACATCCAACCCTCAGCTGTTGCAAGCAACCACGTCATAGACTCTTTTTTATAACCCCTAATTCACTTATGTTTATCACAGTGATAACACAGAGTGTTATCTTACAGCTATGTCAAATATTCATCTTTTTATCTTGTCACAGAGGTTTTTGTGAAAGAATCCAGGTCTTGGATTGGAGAGGGAACAACATGGTTGCTCATGCTTCAGCTTGTCTTGACCCCTGTCTGGTCTTTGTTTGCACAAAACTTTAATGTTCACTACATATAGTTAAACTCACAATCAAAACCTGATATGATTTAAAGTTATGAAAGTATTCCACACTAGTAAAACTGAACCAAGCCTTTCTTTGCTGGATGATGATCATTTTAAAGGTAACCACCCACTTTCCTCGGACCACCCACTTTCCTGGGAGTCTTTCTGCAATCAACAGCTGAATGACTCTGAGCTAATGTAATCAGGCTCCCATACTGAGCTCAGCATGTGACCAGGACAATCCTCAACTTCATGTTACATGGGGCAAGACTGAGACATGGAGAAGCAACCTTCATCAGGAGATGGTGTTTTCTCCAGGCCCCCAAAGCATTCCACATGATGCTTATGCTGTCCTCCCTCTGCTAACCCCTTGCTTGGGCTGGGCTCCACTTCAGCTGTGAGGGAAGAGTCCCAGGAAACTGTTTTCACCACTTGCTCTGTCTTGAATTCACTGGCATTGTGAACTCTCCCAGTTGTGTCAGCACTGTGACAAAGCTGAAAGTCTGTGGCATCACCCAGAAGGGGTTAATTCAACCAGACAGCTGGGCAGTTCTAGAGGAGCACCAGGAGGACTGAGTCTCTGAGCAGCCCCACCTTGTATTTTCTCAGCCCACCTCTCTAAAACTAGATTTGAAGCTCCTCCAGATAGAAGTCACAGATCCAAAAGAGTTCAGCTGACCAGCTAGCATGCTTAAGGAAGGTGTGAATCAGACATCTAAATAAATGCCCTTTGCCTGTTTTCAAATGTGCCCAAACACAGCATGCAAAGTCAGGCAAGACACCTACTTGACACTGATTTTGCAGCTCTGGTCATTTCAGGCTCCATCAGCTGCTGGCCTCTCTGTGCTCACAGCCCATCGATGCTGCCAAAAGCCATCTGCCCTAGGTGGGGCAGAGTAAAAAGGATGCTCCCATCCAAAGAAGGAGGCAAGATATCCCCCTTTTTTGAAAGCCCAAATCAAGGGCAATGCAAAAGGCAGCAACATTTCTCCTGGGGAAACTCAAATCCCTTGTAAGTAAAGAAAAAAAGAAAAGAAAAAAGAAAAATCTACCATGAACCCCCAAATTAATTATATGCTTCCTGGGAAGAAGACAGCATAATTCTTTTGGTAAATCATTAATCACCAAAAAAACACACTATTTCAGGTTGGCTGATGACTTCCTGAAGTTTGATCAAATTCAACAAACTGTTTTTGTCTAAGCAAATTAAGACCAGTGTGTTTAACAATCAGAAACAGCTTGTTTAGACACTTTCTGAATATAAGCCCTTCATATTTTTGAAATATTTAACTTTCTGAGTACTTATAATGAAAGTCATGTAAATAAAGGTATGTTGGTGGTAGTTAATCTTCCATCCAATAGCACAGTACTAGTGTCCTCAGCCAAAAGATGAAAGATGCAGGTTCGATTTCTTCCTCTGCTTGAGAAGCTGCACTCATGTCTCAGAAAACTGCATTTGCCATCAGTCAGTGCCAGCATGTTTCTGCTTTCATGGATTCTTGTGGACAGTGCCACAATTTCTATAAACTAAGTGTCCTTTCTGATTAAATGTCCTGACTTGAACTGAAGTCTTCTACCCCTTTGGAGGACAGTAGCCGCTCAATGTTTGTTGGCCCCTTTCAGTTTTTCCCAGTGCTTTGCCAGGTCCTGCAAGGCAAGATGCTGAGGATGCTTCAAGGAGGAGAGCACTGCCAGGAGTTGAGGATGACCAATGCGCAGGAGGGAGTCCTAGGCAGCGCACGCAGCAGGCAGAGCTGCCTGCACCAGTACACTCCATGTTCCTTCACAACCTGGGCAGAGGAATAGCCACAGGTTCCTTTCAAGTCAAAGAAATGTCCAAGCTGCTGTCAGATTTATTTATCTAGCATGTAATTTTATTGGTTTTTACTTCAGAACTCCAAGAGTAAAAATTTCTGCAAAATTTCCCAAAGTTTTGGTTGTTTTGTTGTTTTGTTTTTTTTTTTTTAACTTCTTTACACTTTGGCAAGGAAAAAATCCTGTTGTTGGGAGAATAGAACATGGTTTGCATTGCAATAATTTATTTCAATTACTTTTTAGAAGAGCCAACAGGTGTATTACTTGGTTATTTACACATTCCAGCCTCAGTGCCCTCATTTCTCCCATTTCCATTTTATTTATGTGCTGTCTGAGTAAGACAGGTCAGTTGTTCCCAAATTATGCCAGGCTTCTCTCTGGCATCTTCTACCTAGCTAGGTCTTTGTCATGGACTTCATCACTGAACTGCAGTCATCAGAATGCCTGAGAGGACAGGTTGTCTTTTCACTTTGGATAAGGCAGCCAGGAGGCCTAATTGGTCCCCAAGTCCCTGAAAATATTTGAAAACTTAGCCTCACTAGCCACTAACTTTCAAATTCATTTCCTACATCACCATCTGTGTTTCTGGTAGATATAGTGGAAAATAAAGACTCCATTTATTTGGCATAAAAAGATTAACAGCCTAACATAATTTTGCCTTTTGTAACATGCTTCATTGTATAGCTGAGGGAGAAATCAGCTGAATTTCCCTCATGCCTGACCGTATGATCAGGAGGCAGCTACTGTGGGTTCAGTTCTGGAAGAGAACTCTTTTGAAGTCAGAAGTCAAAAAGACATTTGGGGGTTTAAATGCCTTTTTAATGTGGTCTCTTTTCTGTGTGGAGTACAGTCCACACTTAAAGGGCTTTCTGTGTGCTTTTGAGAAATACATTTCTTGAAACTCGTATTTCTTTTCTGCCATACAAAATCTGTGTAAGAGCTCCGACCACTCAGTACATTCTCACATGCTTCAAAGTGTGCTCATCTTAACCATGGTCCTGTGAGGTCCCAGAACCAAAGCAGTTTAGTCTGGATCAGATAACACAGGACATGGTCTAAAGGCTCAATGTAAACATCTATTATAAAGGTAACCAAGACTTCTTTTTTCTCCTTATTCCCTTCAAAGCCAAGGACATCTACTTTGCACCAATTTGATTTTACTTTTCATGGGGTAACCTCATTCTATCTTAATTTTGGAGCCATTGTGCAGTGAGAGTGTTGCATGCCTTGGGCAGGTACCAAGCTCAGAGTGGTCAGGCAGGACCAGATCCCTGTACTCCTCCAACTATAGTCTGCAATCCTCAGGGGCAGAGCGGGCATCACTGCACTCCAAAAAGTGCCTTCTCAAGGAGACACAAACAGGCATTGCCTCAAAAAGGACTGAGGAGTGCCTAACACTGTAATATTTACTGCCATCTCTGGTCATGACACATCTCATAGAGCTGGCCTTAGGTGTATAAAGTCTTTGAGTAAGGCTTTGTCTTTTCTCTTATGGCAGCACCATGGTTGGGAGATGGCTTCCTTGTGCCAAAATACTCACTAGTGATACTTATGCATGATCCGGTAGGCATCATCAATGAGGCCCACCATGGTAATGGAAATCCAGTGACTACATGCCCTTTCTTTAAGATTGAGGAACAGGGGAAAGTATGTGTGGGTCTGGAATCACCTATTTCTCTACCTCCTCAGAGACTTTCCCTCCCAGGATAATGTCCTGGGTTGCTGTGTACCCCCAGGCTACAAAGAGAAAAAAAGAAAAAAGGGGGGAAAAGGGACAAAATCCAAACAGTTTCTGTAACAAATTTCAGTTTTCATAGTCCTGTTACCCAGTGCGAGTACAATAGTCAAAGTAATTATGCAAGCATTCTAAAATATCACAGTGACATATGACGGAATGCCACTTTCTGCACAGACTCCTTTGGGAGCTGCCAGGCTGTCACTGCGATCAGCAGTGTGTTAGGAGTGAGCACTCATGCACCTTCATTTTCACAGGGGAGCAGGAGTTTCCAGAGTCCAGACAGGATGTCATGACAGAGAAACATCGTTCTGGTGTGAAAGCCCTCTTCAGTTTTGGATGATCCTTCAACAAAAAGATGAATTGCTGCTATTCTAATTTAGGAAGACAAAATGTTTGCAATCTGAATGGTTCATAGATCAAGTCTTTCAAACTGTCTGTGATCTGCTGTTAGAGTATGTTCAGCCATAGAGAATCATGGAATAAAGCTGGGGCTGAAATGCGTTATAACCTGATTGCTAACCCCTTTCCATGGATTTTGCCTAAAATCACCTGAGAGTATCTGAGAAAGCAAATGATGTATTTTTTTACTAGATGGAATAGCTGTTATTTTAGCATTTATTTCACAACAAAGTCTGACTAATCCCACAACCTTCTCTTCAACTCATTACAAAACCACACAATGCAGCAAGCCCGTAAGGTCCCCCTTGATTAGAGATGAATGAGAAACTGCCTATCTCTCCCACTGGGTAGGAGTTCATCACCTTCATAATCTCTGTCTTTAGCACTGCTGTTTCTTCAAATGTGGCTTAGGCTTGAGACGTACATGAACTTCTGAGGATTAGCCATGCTTGGGGCATGGGTCAGCAGACCTAACAGGAATGTCTGGCCTTTCCTCTACCCAGTCTGCTTCAATGAACAAGATCTTTGTCCTGTGCAAAGGTGCCAGACATGTTTAGGTTCTCATAAACAACTCCAAAACTCAGCCAGTGCCTACACCTGGGCATATGCTTGCATGCAAACAGAGAAGCCTGGATGTGGTATTCAGGAAAGACTCATGATTAATAGGCAACATTGACATGCCTGGGGACATCATAGAAGAGCTGTGCCCCATGAAAGCCTCATTCTCCCAAGGAAACAGAATATTTATAGGTTGGAGAGGACAGACTTGATTATTTACACAATGATATGTGATTCCTCTGACCAAATGTCTCCACAAAGAATAGATGTCCTCAGGCAGGACTGCCTCTTTGGGTCTGCGGTAAGAGAAAAAACATTTCTTGAAACAAGTGAGGAAGAGGATCCAGGCAACTAAAAGACAGACAGTCTTCCCTCAGTTCTTGGGAAAATTATGGAGCAAGTCTTCATGCAGGTCATTTCACTGCACACAAAGGGAAAGAGAACAACTGCAAACAGCCAGCATGGATTAACAAATATCAGGCAAACTCATAAATAACCTGGACAATGGGACATAATGAGCCATCAGCAAGTCTCCTGATGACACCAAAATGGAATGTATCAGGAGTGCCTGATACACTGGATGTCACCTAGGGACCCAGATGAGCTTGAGTAATGGGTTAGAAGGAGCTTCATGAAATGCAACAATGGAAAGTCCTGCACTGGGGAGGGCTAAACCCCTGTGTCAGTACAGAGTCGGGGCCAAACTGATGGGGAGCAGCTCCACAGACAAGGACCCTGCTGAACCCAGCTTCACACTGTGATCTTGCGGGAATGAAGGTAAAGCATGAATCAGCTTTATTAGCAGAATCTTGGCAGCAGGCTGAGTGATTATTCCTCTCTACTCAGGACTTGTGAAGAAATATCTGGAATAGTGGGTCCTATTTTGGGCCCCTATCAGAAGTGAGGAAAAAGTTTTACAATGATGGTGGCTGAGCACTGGCAAAAGTTGCCCACAGAAACTGTGGCATCTCCATCCCTGGAGATACACAAAGTGTAACTGGACACAACTCTGAGCAACCTGATCTAACTTCAAAGCCAGCCCTGCTTTGAGCTGAAGGTTGGACTATGGGACTGCCGGAGATCCCCTCCAGCCTGAATTTTTCCATAATTCTATGATTTATGATAGCTCTTAGCAAATCGTGTTCCATTACGTTGTTGAAAAAATGGCCTGTACTTCTGTGAGGGGAATGTTTCAAGCAGTATCAGTACTTCCTATTGAAACTTTGGCAACTGCGTATGTCAATATTTTTAAAATGTTTTTTAACATTGTTACTTTCTTTATTTTCCCAACTTTCAGGAGGAAAACAGATTATTAGTAAATATGAATTTTCTAAAATTACTTCATAAAAATGTTGGCAAAATATCTGTGGCAATACGTTGTAAAACAAGCAGAAAAAGTATCCATTTCAGATCACATGGAATGGAAAGATTTTCAGAATGTCAAAAATAGTGAAATAATTTAACTAGCTCTGTAATTTCTGTAATGCAATAAACATATGCATTACCTGCTGGGTAGAAACCATGAAGACATTTTCCATTTGAATTAAGCGAATTCAATCCCATAATTTCCATTCTTTGGTGCTCGTTTTCCTTAAATTATCTCCTGAAAGAGTTTCTTGGCAAATATGTTCCCTGGAACAATTCATTTTACATAAATGTTGCACACATTGCAGAAAAAGCAAATTTCACTTTCATAATTGCCCCACACTCTGACTACAAACTGTAGCATGAGAACAGTAATACTGCATATAACCTATATGCAAGTCTGGACACATAAGTTTCCAGAAGCAAATATTTCTGATTATTTCCTCAGAAACATCCAGACAGACAAAGCTAGCCCTTCCTTCTTTGTTTATGCTTAGCTACACCTGCAGTACAATGACAACAGTTCCTTCTTGTGGTGTACATGTCAGTGCTGCCAAAAAGCAACCACTTTATGTAAGAAAGCAATTGTTTTATGGGAGCACCTGGGAATCTAAACTCATATCTAGCTGAGAAACAAAGAGAGCTCTGGAACATCAGAGTCTGCATCCTTTCCACCTGTATTACTTTGTAGGCCTGCATGAAGTGTTGTTAAGACATAAAGCAACCTAAACTAACTCAAAATTCTCCTGCTTTCTGGGGGTAGAGGGACTGGAGGATCCCTGTAATCTTAATTACTCTGTATAATTACATCATATCATGGTGATACAATGACTGCATTTGAATTTTTTTCTAGAGAGCTCCAGACGCTGGGCTGAAGTAATGTCCATGGTATGACTGATATAGATATGGTACTACGGGTACCATAAACCAAATGGTCAGAGAATATCAACTTCAGAGCAACCTGTGACCAAAACTGGTTTGAGAGCAGAGGCATATCCTCAAGACAGAGTTAATAATGAACATATTCAAACACTTCTGCCAAAATCATTATCAGGCTGGCCAGAATTGTATCACTGCCCTTTCATTTTCTCCTTGATTGTCTGCATCTAAAACTTATCTCGTCTTGTAGCTTGTAAAAGACTGCTCTTTTTAATTCTACGTACTAAAATATTTTTAGTTATGAGTATTAGCAAGCGTGTCACTATGGAATATCAATACCAAGTAATTCTTTCAGTAGATAGTAGTAAAAGGAAAAGAATGGAAATTCTTTCCACTGAATTAATTTAATTCAAATGGAAACACATACATAGAAGATACAGATTTTTTTGTCAAAAAATAATATATATTTATATTATACAAATATATATACAAGATCTCTAATATATATTTGCATAATAAAATTGGGTTTAGATCTTTGTTCAAGCAAGCAAAATAGCAATTCTGCTGTCAGGTTTCTTCTTCCTTCTGAATATCAGTATTTTGCTATTTTTTTCCCTAAAAATACCATATTTGTATTATCACACAGTTTTTCTCCCTAACTCAGTGTATATTTTTTATTCTTTGTTTCCAAATGTTCATAGAGCATATATCATGCTAAATTAATAAAACATAGTCTTTTCCTGAATTATTAACAAAGTTGGGAAATAATATGTGTTTCAGAAACAATCTTTGCAACACCAAAAATCAGTCCAAATTTCTCAGTTTTCTGATCACATTACCCATGTTTCAGGTTATGTGTGATGTTTAGGAATGATTCCATTTAATTTTTCAGGTAAAACTTTACTTGAAGACATAATAAAAAACTAGACTTGAAGAAATACTCTCCTAAAGTATAAATGCCGATCTTCAGCTTGCTTTAATAAGTACAATGAAATCAATATGGTTATGTTTGCTTTCTCCAGCTGATACTTTGACCTTCAATATAACATTTACCTCATTTTCTTCATCCACTAATTACTCTGAGCTATAAAAATGGTTTGTCTGACAATATTTAATTTTGACAAATCAGTGCTATTATTGTTTGTGATTTTATTGTCCTGTATGTGTTCAAAGATTTTTTCCTTATCAGATGTTGAGTTTGGGATTAAAGTACTTTAAAAAATGGTAATTACTGAGAACATTCCTTTCTTTTGAGGATTACAAGTCTGCTTCTGTTCTTGTTCCAGCCATTTCCCAGTGCACTTATCTTTTAAAAAGTAGCTGACCATGGTTAGGTAAATCTTTTAGCTGTCTAAGATATAGCTCATGTTTCCTAGCTGTTTTGTCTTTACCCTTAAGTAACCGTATGATGGAATTATGCAAAATTAGAAACAGTTTTATTTTTTAGAGAAACACTTTAAAAAGGTATTGTCTTGGTCTCAAATTGTCCTTAATTATATACGTGTTCTCAATTCATAATGGATTTTTTCCCTAGGTTTTCTGTCTTGCATTAATTAAAAGTCAACGATAAGGATTTTGTTTACTTTGTTGATAAAGAAGAGAAAAATTTCTCTTCAAAAAGAAGAAAGAGAGGAAACTTTAATTCTTTTTAACCTCAATTCTCTTTAACCTCAATGGCTAATTCACACATACACACAAGTTCATCCAGTTTACACTTATTTCACATGAATAACAATTACTGAATTGTTATAACAGTTTCTGAGTAGTCTTGGCTAGGTTTCCTTGCCTTCTGCCCCTGCTGTATATTTTATTACCCTTGCTTCCTATTGTGATTTGAAGTCACAGTCAATGAAACAATCTCTGCTGAGGCTACATGTGCTCTCCAGTCTCCATTTTGAGGACAGCTACAATCTACTTACCTTAATTCTCTTCCACTCATTGAAGAATCACAGAATTGTTGAGCTTGAAAAAGACCTCTCTAAAGCCCTTGGTTCAAACCACCCTGCTCAAAAAGGATCTCCTACAGTGGGCTGCCCAGGACCATTTCCAGACAGCTTTTTAATGCCCCCAAGGATGGAGACTCCACAACCTCCCTGGCCAACTTGTGCCAGTGCTTGGTCACCCTCACAGTAAAAAAGTGTTTCATGATATTCAGAGGGAATCTCCTGTGTTTCAGTTTGGGCCCATTGCCTCTGGTCCTGTCACTGGGCACCACTGGAAAGAGTCTGGCTCCATCCTTTTTGCCCTTCAGGTATTTATTACACATTGATGAGATCCCTCTGAGCCTTTTCCAGGCTCAACAGTCCCAGCTCTCACAGCCTTTTCTCATGGGAGGCATGATCTGATATCTTAATCACCTTTTTGGCTCTTTGTTGGACTCTATTCAGTGTGCCCATGTCTCTCTAGTGCTGAGGGGCCCAGAACTGGACACAGCACTCCAGGAATGGTTTCACCAGTGCTGAGCAGAGGGAAATGATCACTTTCCTTGACCTGCTAACAGCACTACTCTGAATGCAGCCCAAGATCCCATTTGCTATTCTTGCCACAGGGCACCTTGTTGGCTAATGGCTAACCTAGTGACCACTGGTACCCCTAGGTGCTTTTCTGCCAAGCTGCTTTTCAGCTAGGTGGAACACAGTATATGTTGGTGCCCAGGATTGTTGCTCCCCCGGTGCAGGACTTTGCACTTTGCACTTCCCCTTTTTGAACTTTGTAAGGTTCCTGTCAACCCTTCTCTCTACCTATTTCTCTCTGTTGGTTTTAAAGCCTCAGTCCAGCATCTGCTAATGCTGGTAGGATTTTCCCTATTCACACCAAAGAGGCCATGAGTAAGCTACTAGTTTCTTAATTAAACTTTTCAGAAACCAGTTATCTATGCACTTCTACAATGAGAAATCTGTTCCTTGTTCTAATGAATCAGAGTAGCTTTTCATAGCCAGCTTCCCCATTATTCTCAAATCATCACTGAGCAACACAACAAACCCCATTAGAGACAACTAAAAGACTCCTTGTTGATTTCTGTTGGTAGTCTTGACCAGGACCCTTCTGGGTAGTACTGTAACTGGTCAGCCTGAACAAAAAAAATTTGTTATACTTTCTTAGATGGATTAGAAACAATTTTTCATTTCACGTAGGAGGATATTTAGATGAATTTTTAAAGCAAAGTATTCCTCTGCTATCTGGGTAAAATAAAGCTGGCTGCTGCTCTCATATGTTTACCAGATTTAAGTTACTCACCTCGCCAAAGTCTATTAAGAAATGATACATTTTTATTTATTATTTTGCCAGACAGCAAAAATGCAAGCTTTCCTGCGCTACTCCATCAATTACTTCATGGCTAGAGTGGAAAGGTTGCTGCATTCGGGGGCCAAAGGGTGATTTACTCTGTGCAGTTAGTACAGCTAACAGAATCCTTGGCTTATTCAGCAGAAAGACGGGTATCTGCTAACATAGAGTCAACAAGTTTTGAAAAACTGTCTGTGAAGAAATGACTCACATTTTGGGCAGCGCCCAAAAATCATATTTAAAGTGAAGGACACTTCGATTTGAAGAATGTAGCTGGTGTGATATAACAGCAGCAGTGACTTCAGTAGCAGTTTTGGGAAGTATCAGTTTTCTCCATCACTTTGGGAGATGTGGAAAGTGGATCTTCAGTGAATGCACTGATATAATCTCAAGAAGCTCAGCTATACTCTCAGGCAGTTGCTATGAACACCGGCATTGTTTAGTTCCAGAAAGGGGACTACCATTCAGACCTTCCACGCTACGTTAGGAGAAACACTTCTTGAATTCAACCATTTCTCCCCGCCCTCTCCAAAATTTTCCACTTCATAGTATTTTGAGGTAAATTAAGTTAATCCCTTACAGGTTGTCATAAATCACTGCTGGTTGTGCTAAATAGGTTGGGCCATTCAAAAACCAGTAGTAAATCCCTACTTCTGGGCTTCCTCACCCCGGATGCTTTGAACTGTGGAAACTGGTTTCAGCAAAAAATCCTTCCCAGGAAGATGCTCAGTAGAGGGAACAAAATGTTCCCATTCAGAGCTGGAATGGCTAAAGGTGTCAGAATGAAGACCCAATTAGGTACATATTTCTTATCACACTGGTAGTATCTCTTTAATTGAGTTATTATGCAATTGCAGTGCAATTAATATAAAAAAGGAGTAACAGTCTAAAAGAGATTCATCTGCTTATATTCTTATTTAAGGGTTCTGCTGTGGGTACAGACATCAGGTTAACACAAAAGTTTCCTAATTTGGTACCAGTCTGATTAACAATATATATATATACTCATCTACTAGCACATTGGATTGCTGACCATGTGCTGAAATAGACTTGACTTAAATAACCAATTA
>JANHGB010042738.1:0-16194 GCA_026283785.1 Coracopsis vasa
TGATCTTAAATTCATCTTCAGACTCCACCCACAGGCATACAAACAAACAAGCCCTTTGGATGTCATCTGTCCACATGCAAGGAGTCTCATCCTTCCCATCATCAGATCATTGCTTGCTACCTCCCACTCTGAAGGTGGCAAAGTCTCTCAGGTGTTCTTACAGCCTGGAGGCGGATAGGTCAGGCACATTCCTATCCTCCTATCCTTGCCTGAGCCATTAACAAGGTTTGTTACCTTATTATAAGGCAGGGCATCCTTTTCCATTCATGGGCTTGAGAAATACTTAAGTGCCAAGTGTTTGCATAAAGCTTTTTCACAAGAAAAACTACACAATCTGCATAACAAACTTGCAACTCTTACATGAGACCTTGGCATTATTATTTTATGAAAGTGTAATGCTCATTACTAATTGGTCTGAGACAAGAAACAAGACTAATCCATCACTGTGGGGTGAGAATAGTCATGGGGTGCACATGATCTGAGTTTGGACCCAGATTAGCTCAGTTCTGAGCCCTTGTTTGTACCTTGGAAGGCCTCTGCTCTCCCATCTCCAGCCACCTGTGAGTATTATCACCATAGTCGTTTAAGATGGTCAGAATGAGCTCACTCATCTTTTCCTGCCCTGTGTTCACATACAACTGCTATTACCTAGGCTGTGGCTGTGTCTCTGTTCTTTCTGAGCACTTGGGCTCACTTAAGATGCTGGCTAAATGTTTAGGCCTTGCTCTCTATATTAACCCTTCCTCCAGGTATGCCAAGGTGGTGCAGAAGCACCAGGCTGTAATGCAGTATGTCAGAGGTGGCTTCAGGCCAAAGTAAAGTGTGTTTCAGAATCTCTGGCCCAGATAAATAACTGCCATGCTCCACTTGCACAGAATGACAAGGGACATTAAGAGAACACATAAACTCTGTCCCAGTTTTAATGGTTTTCTGTGCCAACCTCAGCATAAAAGGTGCTATTAAAGCAGCTCAGAGATTGCTCCTAGTTACACAGACTTCTAATGGCCGTATATATTTGGAGAGAGGAACAGATCACATTAAGTTTTAAAATTAAATTAGAAGTGATTAGTTTTGTGGATTACTGTGCAAGAAAAGGATCTGACAGGGGTTAAGACAGATGCCAGTTCCCCCCTTTGCATTTTTCTTTTATTCCAGTTTTAAGTAATTGGTAACAAATCAGGGACAGAGCACTTGACATACTGGTGTTAGGAATACTCTGATTAAAGAGTGACATATCCAAATCCTTGTCTGTTTTTTCCAGCTCTCAAGCAAAATTAAACACCCTCCCTGCAAGTCTTGCTTTGCATAAGCACATCTTGAGGATGTGTATACTGTCATTGGCAAGTTTAGCCATGAGAATACAGAACTATGTGCTGTTCTATAGTCCTGTGTTAACTTTAAACACTGTCGTTACATCGGTAGATTCCCTGAGTATGCATGTGTTATATAAAGGCACATCTACTTGTTCTCTTCATTGCTGTAGATATGGGGAAAAGTTGGTTAACCAACGTGAAACGTTTTTATGCTGCTATGACAGCTGACATGTGTGAGGTTGTTCTAGTTTTGTTATTTTGGTAGGTGGGGGGAAACCCAAACCTAAATCCCAAATCCTACCTCTAAATAAAGTAGTTGAACTGAAATTGTGTGTTTAGGTTTGAAACATACCTGTTGCTACTGCTTCTGTATGCAGGTATTTTGGGACTAGTTGTTTTCATACAACTGAATCCTTCTGTAAGTAGTTGGAGATTCATTCAGGAAGCTGGTAGTTACAGCAGAGCTAAAGACCTTTCATTATTTCTACTAACATGTCACTTCTGTTTGCAGAATGAAATGTGTCTTGCCACACAACAGCTTTCGAAGCAGCTCCTTGCCTATGAAAAGCAGGTATGTTCAACATATGACTTTGATTTCTTTTCTGCCTCAGCACTTGTGAAGAAGTGTGTGTGAATAGTGTGGTTTCCAGAATGCTTAGGGCATTTGCTTTACTTGGTTTCATGTGAAAGCAGCTGTAAAATTCCCAGGATGTTCAGAGGAGTTAGGGCACTCCTGAGAATCTTAAAAAAAGTGCAATATATGAATTACTAGATTTATGAAGTTGCAAACCAGTTTGTTCCTATTGTGTGGCTGTGTCTTTAAAATGAGTACAATAAGGATTAAATATGCTGTCGAAAATCCATTCATTTAAAACAAGAGGAACAGGGTAAAAGAATATTTGAGTTTCTGTTTTCTGTATAGCTTTATCATTTATTGCATTTTGTAGGCGTATGTGTAGTAAAACACATGTTGTATTTTATACTCATTTTATTGATTTATGGACCAAATGTGTGTTTCTATTTTCAGCATTTTGCCTTAGGTAAAGGAGATGAAGAAGTGATATCCACTCTTCATTACTTTTCAAAAGTTGTGGATGAGGTAATTTGAATTGCCAATATTCTATTTCTACAATATAGAATATTAGTGGTTTTTCTTTTGATCTTTGTCATTTTGCTTCTGAGCCTTTCCACTGAAGGCTAGATTGTGCCTGAGTTTTGTAGAAGCATCTAATTAGGGATAAAAAAGTTTTATATCACCCTTCTATAATGATAAGGTGTGTTTCTGTGGCTTTGTCCTGCATGCTGTCCTCAGAGCAAAGGTGAACTTCCTAAATAGGGAAATTAGAAAGGAGGCTGAAACAGGAGATGTCATCTAGTCTGGGGCCATTTTTTATTTAATTCCATTTTAAAATTACATTTATATATTTAAGTTTTAAACACTGCAGTTTGAGACAAAGCTTGACAAGGATGGGTGCATAGCAGCAGTGAACTAGTAAAGTTGCAATTTAGTTGCTGTGGGATAGTGCAGAACACAGAGGTGTCTAGCGGAGGCTGCAGGAATGCCTGCTGGAGGCAGGTTAGGTCCTACAGCTGTGTGCACCCAGCACTCCTACTCCCTGTAGGTTGCTGCCAAGTACTGGGAGTCTTCCTAAATGCTTTTGTTAGACCTGCCTGTATAACATTTCAATATAATCTTAGTATCTAGGTTCTTATTGCTTAAGCATCATTTGTCACATCACTCTGTCTATTGTGAACAGGGCTGTGCCATCAGAGAAGTTGTTCTTGTTAGTCTACTTTCAGTTTGCATTAAGAAGGCAAAAAGGCTATATTGAGATCTGCTGTTTGCTAGAGGAGATACGGTTGTGGGGCAAAAAGTAAATTAAAGACTGTAGAGCCCATGGATAATTCTCAACAAGATAGTGAAAAGAATCCCTTAGGCTTCTCCAACTGTGCATGGGCTCTTGGGGGATACTTGGAAAGAGCATTTGTTGTCACAAGTCTTGTACTTGTCTATATGAACTATGAATACATCAAAACAAGAAGTTTCTCCTTCTCAGGCACAAAAGAACCATCCCATTTGGGAGCAGAAAGCTGAGAGCCTCTCTGTTCAGTTCTGTTGGTCACATTTTCCCTCACAAGAACCTGCTCCATTCCTCAGCCTCCTTTTCTGTGTGTTAGCTGCCCCCATACCAGTTTCTCAGTTTTCTGTTCTGCAGGCATTGAATTGCCCTCATTTAGTTTTGTAGCATCTAGTGGGAAATAATGAATTCTTCCTTACCTGCATAACCCTGCCTAGAGGCCTAGTAGAATATCATGTCAGCCTGTGGCACACTCCTAGTTTGTAGTATGAGGTGCTCTAGCAGTGTGACTGTTAGTTATCCTACCTGAACCCAGCTGATATTCTTAGCAGTCCACTGCTGATGTGAGAGCCTTGCCTTCATACTAAACAGAATCACATGAGTGCTTTAAAATATGTCTCAATGTGCTTAATTTTAGAGGAAAACACTTGCAAAAACAGGAACAGGAAAGTGCTCAATAGGTGAAATATTTGGAATCTTTCATTGTGGTTACCCCCTGTTGCAATTGTGTCCTTGGTAACTCTCATGAGATTCTAGTCATGGCAGTGAGACTGTAACTCTGTGGTATGAAGACTAACAAAAACTGGTTAAAAAAGCTTACTTAAAGTTTAAATCCTGTTGGGTTAAGCATTAGAATTAATGGCTAAGTGAACTGCTCTAATACAGTATGTGAGAACTGAAATGTTCTTGGAACCTTGGAAAATGCCAGGCAGGAATTAAGCATTTAGGAAAAAATCCCCATTTCGCTTGGATATCTTGAGAGATGTATTTTAAGCACTGAAGTACATTGGAAGTACATTATATCCTTTCTTTGGTGGGCAGAAATGGCAGGCTGTAGAATGCAGTTATTTTTTAAAATTACATATTTATTTACACTGTGTCTTAGGGCATTCCTTTATTCTCTATTTTAGCTCAATATTCTTCATTCTGAACTGGCAAAACAGCTTGCAGATACAATGGTTCTCCCAATAATACAATTTCGGGAGAAGGATCTCACAGGTAAATTTTATTCTAAGCTTTAATTGTCCTCATATGTTCCTTTTTGCTTATTTCATACTAACTTGAGACATAATGCCATGTAATCATTTGTTCTATGATGAACAGAAAAGTTTTGGTGTTACTTTTTAGTTTCTGCTGCAGAATTTCTTTGGCGGGTACATGCTTTTACTTGGGCATAAACAGTGCAAGCTCACCACATTTTATATGCCATGTGGTGCAAGTTTGAAAATACACAGCTTTGTTCTTTGCTGGGTCACTCTGCTTTTACACTAGTGTAATTTCACTGAAGTCATTGGTGTTATAATTGCCTAAAGAAGGGAAATTCAGCAGGGCATCTGGCTTGCAAACAGTGTTTGTCTTGCTTCAGAAGTTTGAGTTTGTTTGAAAAATACAAACAAGAATGTTATTTTTTGAGAGTATAGTCTATTCCTGTCCTTCTGAGGAATCAGTCCACTTTAAATCCTTGCCAACCAAGGGTAATTCCATGTAATCTGATTGCACAAACTTGGAAATTCATATAGCAAAGCAATAATGCAAACATGTGGTGTCATTTGAAAAGAAAACAAGTTCATATTCAAGGTCAAGGACACTCTAACCTATGCATGCAACAGAAACATGGGTTTTAAATTTTTACTGCAGTTTCTTGGTTTTGTATTGTGTTTGCCTTTTTTTAAACCCACTTCTCATCTCGCTAATCTCAGTCCTGTTTATGTACTTATTAAAGACATCATTTTGATGGGAGACAAAACAACTACCGCAGAATAATGACTGGTTTAGGTTCCTTGCATCACAGCATCTCATTTGAAATTGTGAAGACTTCAAGGTGTCTCTATTAATGGATATCTTGTTTATCATAGAATGTCAAATATAAATCAGGATTTGGATGGTAAGATCTTGGGTCTGTAAACACTTTCACACATCTTTAATGTGGCTTCACTATATGTGATTATGCTGCCATGTTTCTGGATTCTGCCCCCTGGTTAATAAAAGAAGACATAAAAAGAAAATGCAAGTGAAGCCTGCATCTGAAGCCTCAGCTGCTTCATGACAAAAGATGAAAGTTTCTTCAGCTTCTCTGGATGGCGGGTCTTTTTTTGTTCTAGCCATCTATCATAACCTCCTTCTTTCTCTGACACGGTCTGTAGAACAGCATTTTTAGTAGAGGCCTGGTCATATTAAAATTTCATCATAGGGTTAAACAAGGAAGCAAGGAAGATTAACAGTGTTCCTGTTTTTACTTTTGGTCTGGTTATGTCTATGTGTTGATTTCTGTAGAAACATCTAGATACAAGTTAGTCATTCCTTGAAAAAATTTCTGTCTTTCTGCATCAGTCATGAGGAAGTGTTCTGGGAGAAAAAGGGAGGAGGGAAGGTGAATAATAAGTAGGTTGTGGCAAATAATCAGAGACCCTGATGACATCCTACAATTTTCCCATTTTCTTTTCAGAGTTGTATAATGTCTGTTCTTGTGAATGTGCTTTCTTTGTAGCTTTTTGAGAAGGACTTTGCCAGTTGCAGCATACATGTGGGCGCTGAGAGAGCTTGTGCCCAACACATGGAAGTTGAGTTACCTGTGTCAGAGACTCGGTGTTTGGAGTATAAGCATCATAGCCAGCAGTCAGATGTGTTAGATACATGTTTCTTTCCACAGAGGAATTTAGCACAAAATGTTCCATGTTGATGAAGATGTACAGGAAAAGTGCTTAGTTCATGCGTCTCTGGGACAATAGATTTCCCAGTATCACGTAAGCATCATCAGGAAGATACTCGGAACTGCCAGTCTTTATGATAGCGGTGTTCCTTTTGTCATAACAAACATACTGAAATGGTGCTGCTTTGGGTACATTTCACTGGCAGATAAAGAATCTTTTTCATAGAGATAACTTGCTCAATCAGGTAAACTTGGCTTTTACTTTGCTATCTGCCTGTTTATTTCTCTAGCAGCTGAGTTGGTTTATCATTTCCAAGGCAGGAACAACCTGTGCATCTCTGCTGTGAAAGGACTGGAGTGATTTAGCCATTAAATGTGCCACAAATTGTCTCAGTGGAACAAGGTTTTTACAGCTGGTTTAAATTTGAATATTTGATTTCTCTTTTCCAGAAGTAAGCACATTGAAGGATCTTTTTGGCCTTGCTAGCAATGGTACGTTTCCCTGTTTTGTTTGTTTCTAATGGTGGGCACCTGTTATATCACAGAAGACATTTGAAACTGTGCACACACACATCACATTTCTAAAAAAAAATAATATTCCTTGTCTACAGAACATGACGTGTCCATGGCAAAGTATAGCAGGTTACCGAAAAGGAAAGAAAATGAAAAGGTAATGAACGTGAAAGGGAAGAGTTTCCATCGGCCGTTCTGTCTGCATCATTGTTCACTTGGGCACTTCAGAGAGTTCATCTGTTAAATTCGCAGTAGTTCAAGAGACCTTGTGATTTTGTTTCCAAGCAGACACAAAGTTTTTAAACCGGAATTCAGCAAAGTTATGCCTGTTTTCTCCAAGTTAGGCAATGATCAGGTATTGTGCTGAACTAGAGCTGTTCAGATCCAGGGGAGCTCTTCAGACAGAGGCAGGCCAAATGGCTATAAATAGATTTGTGTAGGCTTACTGTTGTACAGCATATGTGATGATGCTGTATCTCTGGGTACAATTCATTGTGAACTGTCATGAAGCCTTGTGTCTGCTGTTTATAAAGCATTCCATTTTTTCCCATCTACCTTTCTGCTAAAATTTTCTGTATCAATTGTCATTCCACTTACAGTACATAATTCTGTTGGTGGCATTGTTTTACATTTCTTCTTCCTTGCCCATTGGACCACCATTCCAAAATATATCCCTGTATGCCAAAACATGTGTGATTTGCTGTATCCTAAGAGAGCATCAGTTCTGCATGGGTGTCCTTTAAAGGAAGTGATTTACAAAACAGAATATGATATATCATATTGCAAATTATTAATCCCTGAATTCTGCACCTGTAGGCTTGTGTTGCGATCTCACCTGCAAGTGAATCTATTGCACTGAGATCAGACGCAGTATTTTAGTTGTGGTAGTTACATAGTTTATAGTCACAGGAACTCCCCAAATGCTTAAGTATCTTGCCAGAGAAGGGCTTGAAGTACTTGCGTTGGGTTTTGGATTTACTTTCTTAGTTTCTCCTCCATCGTTTTAATGTGGAGAAGTTCTGTAATAAGAGTTGTTTAAAGATAACTTGAAAATCATCTGTAAATGTATCCATATGCACAATAACACTGTCAACCTTGTTATCAATTTTTATTCAGCTTAAGGCAGAAGTGGCAAAAGAAGTGGCAAATGCAAGAAGAAAGCAGCACCTTTCATCTCTGCAATATTACTGTGCCCTGAATGCTCTGCAGTACAGGAAGAGAGTGGCAATGATGGAACCTATGCTAGGATATACTAGAGGACAGGTATGGACAGAAAAGTGTCTGTATCTCTTGGACAACTCTGTGGGAAGGGTAAAACATTGTAGTCCTGGAATTCTATTTTTCCTTCGAGAACTTAGAAACTGTAATGGGGGAGGGAAAAACATTTATTCAGCTTGCCTGGATTCTAACAACTGATTTTGTTTGTGGGAGATAGTCAAATGCTTAGATATTCAGGAAAGACACCAATGAAAAAAAAACCAGTATACTTACATGCAAAATCAGCCTTGGCTTAATTTTTTTCACAGCTAAGCTATCAGTGCAGTAGCATTTACTTCCACTGTTTACTCTGTCTGCACAAACTCTCCTATGTAGCAGCTCCCTTCCTGGCACATAATGTTCAGCATACTGATGAGGAGTGTACATGGTAGGGAACAGAGCATGCTCTGGAGAACTGGAACAACAGAACAGTAGAGTGGATTGAGTATAAGGCTGCAAATCCTCTTTCTAATCTTTATTCTGCCAGCAATTTCATGGAGTGCTTCTCAGCTCTGTAAAGTGCATAATAGTAATAACGTAATTCTCCAGGATGTTAGGAGACATCCTAGTATTTTCACAGCACTTGATTCCAACTACCTCCCATTTTAGTGGTGTGTTGTGCTTTGACATTGATGGAAGAAGAAAGTTGGGAAAATGAGAACTGGGCTATGAAAACAAAAACTGGATGCAGTGCTCTGAGATCGTAGTGTGGGTCATCATCTCCATTGTCCTGTGTCTTTTGCAGATCATGTGACCCGTATAAAATAGGTAATAAATGAGCATTTGGTCACTTTCCCTATCACAGGAGTACACACTGCTTCTCTGCTGTAATTACACTAAGTGAAACAACTGCATTAGCTTCCTTCACTGGAAGCCAAATAGAACTTATCTGGCAAAACTGCCATATCTGAGTGCTTTATACAGGAAGCTCTTGGGTCATCATGGGAATGACTGAGTAGCCAGAAGCTGGTTGATACTGATGCTTAAATACTGCGAACTGCCCTTCAGGCTGAGTATATGTTTTCTTTATTAATTACTCAAAACATGTCTAATATTTCACCTTCCCAATGAAAGCAGATCATAAAGAATTTTTGGAAGAAGCAGTGGCTAATACAGGGTTTATTTGACTGAAAACTGACATCAACATCTAAGGTAGGCATGTCAGTCTGTCATCACTGAATTTAGTGCTCTTCCCTCCTGAAGCAGACTTCTGAAATAGAATAGGTAAATCATTCTTTAAGAGAGTGTGCTTTCTCTTCTTTGTCTGTAAAGGGAGTCTGGTCAATAACATGGTTGCTGGAATCTGAATTCCAGGTAAAGGATTCCAATGTCCCAAGGCTAGGGCAAAGGAGCAGAATCACAAATAAAATTGAATGAAATGGCTAATACATTGCGTAAGAGCCAAGAATTTGCTTTTATATCTGTTTCCAGAGTAGTTGCTGATTTTATTGTTTTAAGCTAATTAATTAGCCATGTCAATGTTTCACACAGTTACCAGTAGGCCCTAATGATGACTGTGTGCCCCACAGAAGGTTACCCAAGGTCACATCTACAGTAGGTGCTGCTGCTGCATGCCTGCAGAGCCGTACCAGCTAAGTGAATTCATCTTCTGTCCTAAAATGTGCATTTTGGCCTCAGTAGCTTTTTTTAGCCCCTTCAGTAGAACAAAATCTGTGGCAAATCTGTAGTTCACATAACTGATTGTCCTGGAGGCTTCTGCTAGCACAGCTACACTTCATCGCTTTCCTGACTGACAATTGCCATAGCACTTTAAAAATTTCCAGGTTGGAGCTGGTAGTCCAGGTTGAGCAAATAAATCTAATGGATGGCTTGTGCCTCATCCTGTTTGATGTGGTGGCACTGCATGCAGTCGCTTACAACACCACTGGACCCAATTCTGCCGAGTGCCGGTGTGGGAGAAGGCTGTCTCTTCCCTTGTTGCAGATATTTAGCAAGTTTGTTAGAAACATACCTGTCAGCAGCCAGGAGCTTATGTGTGTGTGAGGGTGGAAATTTGCAAAAGCGAAAAATGCAAAGAAAGGCAACACAGCTGCTTTCACCATGTGTTTGAGCACCAGCCAAAAGCATCAGTCATGATGGGATCATTGTTAACTCAGTCCCCATGATCTGGTATTTGTATGCCAAAGCCAAGATAATTTCTAGTGTCCATTTTTGTTATATTTTTCAGATCAACTTTTTTAAGAAAGGAGCAGAGATGTTTTCCAAAAGAATGGACAGCTTTTTGTCATCCGTTTCGGACATGGTTCAAAGGTAATGCAATACATTTGCTTCCTCTTGTCATTCCATTGATTTCTGAGTAATAGCACTCTAACCTTCAGCATGTAACAGGGTGCCTTCCTTAAGAGATTCCTACCATGTTTGCATTGCACTGTTGGGCATATTTTGCTGAAGCAGCAAGTGGAAAGGAAGTACGCTTGTGCATGCAAAGGAAAATGCTGTCAGTGCACTACAGAGAGTATTTGTACAGTATAGTCAGGAACTATATACTGTAAAGCGTTCGTATGCTTTCTTACAACCCTGTGTCTCAACATGGACACGAAAGCATCCAATTTGGGCTTGAAATGAGTTAGCAGAATTAATACATTAGAGCTAAAGTGCATTCTGAGTTACTTGCTGGGTCTTGTGTAATAATACTGTAACAATAATCCATTAACATCTCAAATAAGGATTTAGAGCCTGTAGTGTTTGATGTTGTAGCTGCACAAGGCAAACAAAACTCCTTGTCCTAGAGAACCATACTCATTGCATCCAGTACCAGTCCACTGATTTCAGCCTTCTCTGGCTAAGTCCTTATTTCAATAAACTGACCCACTTTTGTACTCCCAATTTCTTACTTCTACCCCCATCTTCTACTTGTAGTGAAGACTGACCTTTGCTTTGTGATTAAGTCCCTGTAAGTGTAAACTTTACATTTAAAGTGTAATCATATTAGAACATTCATCATTTATTTTAAATCAGCTGGAACACTAGACTGAGTCCTTCACATTATTGCTTCATTCCTTTCATATTGGACTGTAGCTAAATCATTACTTAATCTGACTCTGGTGGCATTTTGAATAATGCATACTTGTTAATTTGAGAACAGTGTTATAAGTAATTGTCCTGCATAGTAGATTCTTTCACTAAATGATTCTTTACTTCCTGTACCTTTATATTTACTTATATATCTTTTCACCCTCACTTCTGAAATAAATCCTTCTGCAGCATTTGTACAGGCTGGAGGACAGATTTAAACTCCCTTGAAATAGTGCCCTTTATTTAGTAAGGCTAGAGCATCTTGCTTGTGTCTTACAGGCACAGTGAGGAGCCTGTCACTGGATCCTCACCTTAGAATGAGCCCTTATTTTTCCAAAGTCCAAAGGATTTGAATTCTGGATAGTACATGGTAGTAACTGGAAGCAAAAATAGGCTGCTCAGTTGTTTTTCTGAGTCTGTATTTTATGTCTGTCGTACAGCAAAGCTTGAAAGTACGACTCAAATGTAACTAGTATGGGAGCGTGACGTCTGTGGAAAAGTCGGAAGAGAAGGTTGCAGAATTCTGAATGACAGTCTGTAGCTTGGCAGTTACTAACACATGACATGGCTTCATAACTTAAGATTATGCAACCACTGAAAACTATGCTGCCCACTCTTCTACTTCCTTAGTGCTGGGGATCACAAGGCCTCAGTGAGTCAGATCTGCTTGCTAATCAGGCTGAAGGGGTTTTATTTGTCAGATTTGTTTTCTTGGAACCACAAACTGATGAGATGTATTGTGCAGGTACAGAATTCCAGCAGCGATGTAGTCTTGCATGTATTTAAACTGACTGAAACCAGAGTCTCATATTTAACAGTATTTTCATTTATGCAGTGAGTACTGCTAACAGCGTAAAAGCACATAAGAGAATACAGATCACTAAAATATTCTCAGTAACCGAGTGGTCTGATTGCCACAAATGCACAGAACTTTGGAAATACCAGTTTTTCTATCCTTCTGCCTTGGAGATGAGAATATTTCTCCTCTTGGAGAGATGGGAGAAACATGCCTTACGAAGAATAATCCAGTCTTGTGAACCATGAAGATGCTAAGGGCAGTTTTATTGGAAGCAATTTGTGGTGCAACAAAAATATCTGATTGGAAGATTCATTGAAGTCGTCCCTATGTAAGAAACTGCCAGCACTGTTCTATTTTATTTCAAAGTGGAATTTAAATAATTCTTATTCTGACAGTTAATGATAACGTTGAAAAAGCACTAGCTTGCAAAATATGGGCTAATTTAATTCAGATCTGATGATACTACTCAGCCTTTATAAGTCAGCCTCTCATATGACTTGGCTAGATGCTCACAGCTGTTCTCATTTTGGAGATGATGTGGGAGCTTAGGAAGTCTCAGCTTTCTGAACATGCAGAGAAGTTGGAAGTAAGCTAACGTGAAACAGACAGTATGGTGCAAAACCCCTTCTCCTGGCCAGTTAGATACTGCTTAGTGCCGATTTAAATGTATCGCTATGTCTCTAGATTACTTCAGTAGTTACAGGATATCACCAACTTCTACAAAAGACTGGGGTGAAGACCAGGGAAGAAATATATGTACTTTTCCCACAGGCTTTTTGCCACTGTTAGAGACGGGACTACATTGCTGGTCCTGCTGTGTACAGCCTGCGTTACATGCTCACGTTCTTCAAAAGGTTTAACCACTTGGGTAGGAAGTAGGGAGAAAATATTAGGGACTTTCTAAGGTATGCAGTGTCAAGTATTCTTATGTTCCCACCCCATGAGTTTTGCCAGTAGCCTGGATACAGTTAATAACTCCTTGAGTTTGGAAAAGTTAACAAAGAAATCAAATATTTGCTAGTATTGTTTCTCTGAAAGTCAGAGAACAGCTGCTGCACTGTGGAACTCAAGAGGTCATCTAGTCCACTCTGCTGCTGAGAGCAGGGTTGGCTACAGCAGAGTGCTCAGCACCGTGTCCAGTCAAATTCTGAGCATCCCTCTCTGTCTCCCTCCTGTGCACTGTGCACACAGTATGTGGTTACAGCTAGTGCCCATTGTCTCTCATCCTATCACTGTGTATTCCAGTAAGGGTCTAGCTACTACCCTTCCTATCAGGTTAAGCTAGCAGTGAGACACAAACCCCCCACACCTCTCCCTAAGCTTTGATTTCATGAGGCTGAAAAATAATTCTAGCAGCTTCTTCTCAGGCCATGTGTTCTGGCCTCCTGGCCATCTTGGTGGCCCTGACTTTTGTTTCTGTCTTTTGTGTACTGGGGCACCAAAACTAGACACAGTGCTTCTCGTGGAGTTTCACCAGTGCTGAACGCGTAGGAATAATTCCTTCCTTTGACCTGCTGGCTATGCTCTTGCTCATGCAGCCCTGGATGTGGCTGTCCTTTTTTTGCCACAAGGGCATGGTGCTGGCTAATGTTTAACTTGTCCTCTGGGACCTGCAGGTCCTTTGCTGCAAGTTATTTTCTATCAATATCTCCCATCCTTTACAGTTGCACGGGGTTATTCCATCCCAGCAGGGCCTTACCCCTTTCTGAACTCCATGAGGCTCCTATCTGCCCATTTCTGCAGCGTGTCAAGGTTTTTCTGAACAGCAGCCCCTCGCTCTACCATATCTGTCAATCAGTCTTCCCAGTTTGTTGTCATCTGCTTGTGTGGGTTGTCCAGCTCCTATTAAAGACTGCAAACCTGCAAGCCTCAGTATTGACCCATGAGGAAGATCACTAATAGCTGGGTACTGGTTGGGCTTCATCTCACTGATTACAACCCCATGAGCTCCGTAGCCCAGATGTGTTTTCTGCCTATCTTGTAGTACACCAATTTGGTTATAAGGATACTATGGGAGACTGTGTGAAGGGTCTTCCTGAAGTCAAATGAAATGGCATCCACTGCTCTTCTCCCATCCACCAAGCTAGTCGGTGCATCACAGATGGCAATCAGGATGGTCAGGCTTGATTGCACTTGGTAAATCTGCACTGGCTGTTGCCTTCCCAAAGGTTCTGTATCTCAACTGGTATTTTTGTTCATTTTGACTTGCAGCTGTAGCTATATCTTGGTATAAATTGACTAATGATGGCTTTGGGTTTCTTGTTGTGTTGGGTATTTTTCCAGCATACAGGGAGAGCTGGAAGCTGAAGCTGAAAAAATGAGGGTCTCCCAACAAGATTTAATTGCAGTTAATGAATCCGTTTACACCCCAGATTCTGACGTAACTTCACCTGCTATCAACAGAAATCTCATCCAGAAGGCTGGCTACCTTAATCTTAGAAAGTAAGAACTCTTGCTGCTCACTGGTTTGTTTAGTTTCTAACTAGCTGCTACATTTTTTGGTTATAAAGACTCCTCAGGTAATGATGTTTGAAGCTCCTGAATCACTGTGGTAGTGATTTTTGATAGTGACTTTGGCTCCTAAGTATCTCTGTCATCTTTGGAAATGGGATTTAGAAGCTAAATTATAGACATTTGGGACTGTTTTCCTGAAAATACAGTTTATTTCTTGTTGAATTCACCTATAGGGGTGATTCCCTGCATTGAAGTGGATAAAAACTGATGGGGCTGGGCTCAGATTGTTCCCAGTTCTTAGGGCTAAAGAAAACAGTATTTACAGAAATAAACAGTTATATTTTGTAGCTAATACATCTGTTCATAAACAATCTCCTTTACATAAATAAAAGCTTTATTGACAATGCAAATGCATAACTTTGAATGTATACCATACGTGGAGTTACCTCTGCAGATTTTCTAGATCTTCCATCAGCTTCCTCAGGAGCTATGTATATTGGTGCCATATAGTAACGCTCTTTATGTCTTAAATGTCAGTTTGTTTTATTTGACTAGTAATTTTTTGTGTGAGTAGACATTTATTAATTTCTCATAGCGTTCTAAGATCTGGAGTACAACATAATAGGACTCCATAGGTAAGAAGATGATGGACTCAGAGATACTACTTGCAGAAGATACTTCTTGTAATGATGATTTTTTTGTGCTGAAATTGCTCATGCTGCTCTTCAGACTTCATTATTTTTTCTTATCCAGCTTAATAGTATTTCATGTCAGTTACTCAATTCTTTTACTCCTTAACTAGGAGATACTGCAGAGAATGTTGTTAACTTTGGATGTTAGGAATTAGTTTAATTTTTCAGCTTTCATTAAGGATTAGTCTCTGCTAAGAATAGGTGAGGTGCTGCTTTACTTAAGAGACTCATCATAAAAAAAAATCCTAGGGTTGGACATAGAGTTCAGATTAGTGTCAGGATATGTTTGCGGTTTCACGTATGTTTGGAGTGATTTCTAAATAATAATGAGTCTTTATCACTGCATCTTCTCTTTAGTAAAACAGGACTGGTGACTACAACTTGGGAAAGGCTGTATTTCTTCACTCAAGGTGGCAACTTGATGTGTCAGCCAAGGGGAGCAGTAGCTGGAGGATTGATTCAGGACCTGGACAACTGCTCTGTTATGGCTGTAGATTGTGAAGACAGAAGATACTGCTTTCAGATTACCACTCCTACAGGCAAAACGTATGAGACAGGTTTTATTTGAGGACAGCCAGTCACACCTACGCATTCAGCTGCTGTTTCATATAAAACACGCTTGCTATAATAGTAAGCCTTTTTGGGTTTCCAGAAGGGTGTTTCCAAATTAAAAGCATGTTCCTTCCCATCCTCCCCCACAACTGCCTGAAATAGCCTATGCGGTATCCTTTAGCTGGAGCTTATTCCTGATTTTTGTTCTTTTGATGGTTGTTCCAAAGCTTGGTGACTTTGTAAGACCTGGAGTCAAACAGTCCTGGTGTCCACTGTTAGCACTGATACACTGTGTTTATATTTTAGGGGTATAACCCTTCAAGCAGAAAGCAAGAAAGAATACGAGGAGGTAAAAAAATTTTCTTAATGTTGTTATTCTTGTATACAAGTGAACTTGAAGAGTTTAATGTCATCTTTCTCTTCCAGTGGATATGTGCCATCAACAACATCTCCAGACAGATCTATCTCACTGACAATCCAGAGGTGGGAACTTGTTTCCATCTTTTGGTCCGTTCCTTCCAACATGCTTTCCCATTGTTCTTTACGTGGCAATGTAAAGTAGATGTGTCAAAGAGCTGTTGTCTTGTTTCCATAGGCAGCTGCAATCAAGTTAAATCAAACAGCTCTACAAGCAGTGACTCCCATTACCAGCTTTGGGAAGAAACACGAAGTTCGCCACACCAGGTAACATTCTTACTTGCACAGCCTAGTGACTATGTACTCTGTAGTGCCCTTTCTACAGGGCAAAAGGCACCGAGTAGAAAGCCCTGTGTAGGCCCTGGCTTTACAAGCCTGTGTGTTCCAGCAAATTCCTCTGCTTCTGATGTTTCCTTACTGCTGAAAGCTACAT
>JANHGB010042738.1:20363-32537 GCA_026283785.1 Coracopsis vasa
GGACCTTAAGATCATCCAGTTCCAACCCCCTGCCATGGGCAGGGACACCTCACATCAGACCATGCCACCCAAGACTCTGTCCAGCCAGGCCATGAACACTGCCAGGGACGGAGCACTTACACTTCTTTGGGCAGCCTGTGCCAGTGCTCGCAGTAAAGAACTTCTTCCTTATATCTGACTTGAACTTCCTCTGTTTGAGTTTGAAACCATCACCCCTTATCCTGTGACTACAGTCCCTGATGAAGAGTCCCTGTCCAGCATCGTTATGGGCCCCCTTCAGATACTGGAAGGCTGCTATGAGGTCTCCACGCAGCCTTCTCTGCTCCATGTCTGACAGGCCCAAATCTTACCAGCCTGTCTTCATATGGGAGTTGCTCCAACAGCTTCATGGCCTTCTTATGTTGAGGACACCAGAACTGCACACAATATACTTTATGTTTTTCTTTTAATGAGGATTTTTTAGGGGAAAAGAAAAAACCCAAACCTGAAACTGTTTCATGCACATAAATTGAAATGGCTGTCTCAAGTCTTGAGATATCAATGGATATCTCAAGCCCCCTTACAGATCATTTCAGTTTCTGAGTGGATGGAATGCGGTGCCAGTGTTCTTCTGGTCTCCTTCTCCTGAAAATGACTTTTTTCCCCACAGCTGTTGACAGGCAGATACCGGGATACTCAGACTTCGATAACCGACAGCTCTGCAGTTTACAGAGTCAGCAAGGACAAGGTGAGCAGGCAGGTTTCTGACTGTAACTGGTGAAGGGTCGCTACAGCAACTGGTGTCTGTCTTTTTCTGTTCTCTGTGCTAAACCTGGCTTGATAGGTTTTGTGCTGCTCAGTCTTCCCAGCTCAAAATCAGTCTCAGGTTTGGTCTGAGTGTAGGATAGGATTTTTCTGGGCGATCAGAGCTGAGAAGGCAGGAAAACACTGGGAGGTATTAGGGGTTCCTCAGCACTGCAGGTGCTTTTTAATTTGCTTGTCAAATTGTGAAATTTGCCTGAAAACCAGGCCTGTGTATCATGTTTGGAAAGGGAGGCAGTGTGTGGTGGGTTTTCCTGTAGAAGAGGACAAGGAGCTACTTTTACAAGTGGAATGAAACACACAGCACTGTGGGGATAGCGTTGTGCTTTGGAGCAGGAGGGAGATGTGTGAGGGAACATTTTTCTGTCATATTTGGTTTGTTTGCTTGGCAGTAATTTCAGTTTCTCCCAAGAAAATCTGAAATTAAAAGCAGGCTTAAGAAGAACCTTCCAGTTGAACTTCACGTGGTCTCAAAATTTCAGGTGCTGGACTGCTACAGACCTAATCAGTTTCAGTTTAAGGCAATTTCTTTCAATTCAGAAGTGTTTCTGTCTTGTGCTGGGTGCACATGTGGCAGTGAAAGCAGCAAGCTGGCAGCATGGTACATGCTGGGGAATTGAAGTAGAGGATGGTTTTGTGGCTTCTCTATGGCAATCTTCAGTAATAGTGTTGATAATAAGAGGCTGAAAATTTAGTGAAGGGAAGTACGGGGTAATTTTTGTGTCTCTAAGATTGAGCAGACAAGTATTTAGAGGGGAAGAGGACGGGGAATGCTGCAAGGTGGACTGCTGCTTTTCTGGTTATTAGTATTTTTTAAATAGTAGATAAGGTTTCCATTACAATCTGAGAGCAGTGGGTAGGTGGGCTCTTGGGTAGTGTTCTCTTCCCTTCTTGAGAACGATGAGCATCATCTTGAGAATAGTGACATGATCCTACTTGGCCCCATCTTGATCAAGAATGTGAGAGAGGCATTTGTGCCCTTAAATGTCCTTGCTGTGGCTGACATGCTGTGGAAAGGGAAACATTTGCAGCTTTCAATTTAAAAAGTCTCTTGCAAGGGCATTTTTGTGTTATTCCCAGTAAAGTTTTGTGTGTTTAGGTAGACTTGCAGTTGGGTAGGTGGCGTACATGAACAGATAACTTGATTAAGAGGCTGTAAGATCAGTATTCCATACTGGGGACTTGCAGGACAGGAGTTCGTGATTTTGCTGCGCAGAGATCTGCGTGCTGTCACTCCAGGGATGGTGTGAATCTGTACTGGTGAAGCTTTGTCATTCATACTGCATGCATTGTAGTTGTAGTGGGGTTGAGCATTCTCTTTTCTCTGTGGTCATGCTCTGTCCTCTCAGCAACGGTGAATGGTTTGCTGGTATTGGTGCCCTCCTTACTGAGTCCTGGCTGTGAATGTTGTTCCTCAGTGTCTTTTTTGCCTGTCAGAATTGGGCTGGTTGTGTGTGTATGTGAACCGTACGTGGGTTCATAATGGGGAGAGTTACGTGCTTCTGCCCGTATAGGGATTCACTCACCCACTGCTGCCTCAACACCAGGCTAACTGGAATCCACTAGCAGACTGGTTTTCTCCAGTCTGCGATCACTGGGGATCTAGGTGCCCCTAGATTAGGTGTTAATGCCTTCTTGCTTTTGTCCTCAGAGTGCTAACGTCACCTTAATAGACCTTCCAGGCCATGAGAGTTTGCGGCTTCAGTTCTTGGAGAGATTCAAGGCTGCAGCCAGGTAACTTGGAGGAGACTGGTGGGGAAGGATGGAGGAGGTAACGTTTTGGAAAGGGGTGGAAAATGATGGTGCAGGGGATGCTGTGAGCTGGATGGGATTCCCTCTGTGTGGTGGTGCCCTGAGAGACAGAGCTTTGTGATGGGGTAGCAAGGCTTAGTTATTGTTCTGCTTTCCCACTTACCTGTGTCTGCAGTGCATCAGGAGACAAAGCAACTGCAGTGGGGAGTTTAGGGGATGTGGTATATTCCTGGGGCAGAGAGGAGAAGATTTTCTGCTGGGGCTGGACATGGGGTGCATTTCAGACAGCGCATGCTAACCTGCTCTTGGGTTGGATGCGATCATATGTGGAAACAAATAGGTAGCTCAGGCTGGAATACTTGTAGGGGAAGATGGTTGCAGAACTTCACACCCAGCACATGTTCTTCCCTCTTTCCCCCAGAGCCATCGTGTTTGTTGTGGATAGTGTGGCCTTTCAGCGGGAGGTGAAGGATGTGGCAGAGTTCCTGTACCAGGTCCTGGTTGATAGCACTGTGCTCAAAAATGCACCCGCGCTCCTGATCGCTTGCAATAAGCAAGGTATGTGTGCTGCCTTGTAGGCTGAACATTGAATTCGGGCCTTGAATTGGATGAACCTTAGGGGTTCATGCCATAGATGCTGAATTTCTGAGGAGTTGGGATTTCAGCAAAATAAAGGCTGGAACTTAGTTTTAAACTTGGACTTCTCAGCAGGAGCATTTCTGCCAGCCACTGGAAGAATTCTTAGGCCAGGTATATCTAGTAGCTTTACAGAGAAGCACCACTTGGGAGAGCTACAGCTTTTTAGATGAGCTGAAATAAGGCGGGTGGCTTTCTGCTTGCACATAACTTACTGTCTTCCTGAATCAGCAGGCAGCCGAAAATGGGATTAATTTGCCCATAATGAATTATTTGTACACACTTTATAGTTTCAGTGTTAAAATCATACAGCCATTTAGCTGGTGAGATTATATATTTTCTCTTGATTGGGCTATCAGGAACATCCAGTTACTGGAAAGGACTAGATTTTCAGATACCTATGGCTTTTACAGTGGAGATGTGGATCCCTGTATAACAATCTGAAGCTTTTGGGCACTATCAGGTTTGGTTTTCTTGGTTATTTCATGCACTACATCACAGGTTTCCTGAGGCCTTCGTGGCTCCACACGCCATAGGTTACAAAGTGCTGTGTTGAGCTCTATAATGCCAGGACAGGTTAGAGTGCTGGGCTTGTCGTTGTGACATCAAACCCCATCCTTTCTTTGAATCAATGTACTGCCCAGCAAGAAGAAATTAATTCCCTGCATTATATCAGGATTCTGTGTTGCTCCCATTCACACCTGCAAACCCAAGCTCTGGCATCCCTTATCCTAGTGCAGACACAGCTATCTTTGTCCTGGTAACTCTTAGAACTGCGCAGTGTAAGTGTGCCTTAATGTGCTGTTAGGAAGAGGTACCAGGTTCTGATTTCACACATAAAACCAATGAGCTGATTTCCTTTTCTTTTCTCTGTCTAGATGTCACAATGGCAAAATCAGCAAAACTTATTCAACAGCAGCTGGAAAAAGAGCTGTAAGTATGGTATTGGATCTTAAACCATGTGAGCTTCTCTCTTGTTTCTCTTTCTTACCTCAGGGCTCAGTGAGCTCCCTTTTAAGACGCATCTAAGTTCATTGTAGAAAATGAGCAGTCTGTTTTGTCTGTTTAGGTGTAACCAGGATGAGATCAGATTGTTCCTTCTTAAATCATGCAAAAAAGCAGTAGGCATAGATAGTGTATGGCTTCCTAGAAGCTGTGGGTTGGGGAAACAACATCCCAGTCCTTTCCTAAAAGCTGCCATACCTAATTCAGCGATACCTTCCCTGCCTAGGGTGCTGTCCTCTCTCAGATGCAGCCAGGCTTGGCTTCCAGATGTCAGACTTTCTGTGAGTGGTGTGAAGATCTCGGTAGCTCTGCTCAGTTGTACTGGCATGGGTTGGGGTTTTTAACAGGGCTGCTCTGACTCAAAAGGGCTTGGCATGCAAAGCAGAGAGCTGGGGAGACAGCCTCTAGTTTTCCTGTTCTAACAGGCATTGCAGGAGTCTGGGACCCCATGTTGGTTCTGTGTTCCCCCCCAGGAAGGATGTCAGCCTGGGAAGAAGAACAATATATGATCTATTGCTAATTTCAAGTTCTAAGAGGAAGTGGAAGGAGGAGAAAGTGCTTATAGACTGTGCTATATTGTAAGCTGCCTCTCTGCAGCTGTACCTTCTAGCAGATACTTCCAAGAAGTAACAAAAGTGCCTGCCTCTGCCTGTGCCTCACAGCCTCATAGAGCCATGAGACCTTCTAATATACCTTGGTGTAGCTGGTATCCTGCTGACAAAACTGGGTACAAATCATCTCAGCAGCCATGGTTTAGGTAATGTTTCCCTGGTTCACAGTTCTTGACACTTTCCCTTCTCTGTTTGCAGCAACACCTTACGAGTGACCCGCTCTGCAGCCCCCACAAGTCTGGATGGCTCAGCCATTGGGGGCCCTGCCCAGCTGGGGAAGAAGGGCAAGGACTTCGACTTCTCCCAGCTACCCATGAAGGTGGAATTCGTGGAGTGCAGTGCTCGGGGCAGCAAGGGAGAGGAGGGAGATGCTGACTTTGAGGGTCTTGAGAAATGGCTGGCCAAGATTGCCTGAATGGAGAAGAGCAGGGCTGGAGGGAGAGACATGGAGAGGCAGGACACTTGGGCACTGAAAGGAAAAAGAGGGCCTGAAGCACTCAAATCTGTTCTTGCTTTAGAAAGAGGAAACTTAACCTGGAAATCAGCATTGTGGTATCTTCCTCTGCTGCTCAAGGACTTGTGAGCAACATGACACAACTGCTGGTGTGATTTCCTCTGTCTCCATACTGCAACATTTTTTTTCTCTCCCCTCTTCCTTTGTCTTGCTCTGGGCTGCCGACCATCTGGGCTGCTGTGTTTCCTTAATCTTTAAGCTGTCATTTGGTAGTTGCCAAGCAAATTAGGAAGGAGTGCATTGCCAGGTGAGTTTTACAGATTGGAGTCTGCTTATTTTCTTCTTCCTTGGTTTAGCATTGCGACCCTGCTGCCTCTTGATTCGGAATTCCTTCCCCAGCCTCTCGCTGCTTAAGAGCACTGTTCACATCGCCTATGCTGTCCTGGCAAAGTGCACAGACTCTCAGGCAATCATTGAGTATAAAATGGTGTTTTCCTCTGTGTCTCCTACTTTGCTGTTCTTCCAAAATGGTGCAGTTCCATTTCTGTGGGACTGGAGTGGCCTGTCAGATACCACAGCGAGGCTGGCAGCTGTGCCTTTGTCACTGTGCTCTGCCTGTGTCCAGCTGCGGTGCCTGTATCTTCAGGTGATTTCCACTGTTGGACAGTTCTTGGGAGTTTTTCTGTAATGAGGGCTATGTCCTAAAAGCTTGTTTCACCCTGCTTCTCATACTTCAGACGTGTATGCACACCCTCCAAATGGCAGAGTTTGTAGTAGGGTCTTAGCTTGTAATCATAAGGTGGGCAAGTTTTCACATTTGTACCTACATTACATGTGAGATGTGACATGACAGGCATTTGTATTGCAGTCCCCTGCCTGTCTGCTGCTCCAGTGACTGCAGCAAGATCTTTTTGTGTGTGTAATTAGTCAGCAGTCGTGGCAAACAGAGGGAAAGTCAAGGAGCTGCTAGCAAGGTAGTGTGACTCTTTCTCCTGAGGAAGATGCTCAATAAAAGGGGAGAGAAATGTTTTTCCCAATTAATTTTCATTTGTGGTGTTTAAAACCAAAGTGGTGTGTGTGATCTCAACTGCTAATCTTGCAGGGAAGACTCATGGAATTCCTGTAGCTGTCTTGATGGCTCTGGAGGCTGCTTGGAGCATTGGAGAGCTCTGATTCAGCATGCTTCTGAACTGTCCAAGAGACATTTGCACTCCCACTTCCCATGCTTTGGTGAGGAGCATTGGCTATCCAAAGGGAGATCTTCCCACAGCACTGGTGGTAGTCAGGTGTGAGACAAGAGCCTGGTGCTGTGCATTCAGCTTCCCCTTGATCAGCCTTAAAACACAGTTGCCTTGCCCAGCAGCTTCATAGAGCTTTCTGCTCTGATGGGGTGTCATTTCTGGGCTGCACCTATGTAAGGATGATTGCTCTCCACACTGTGAGGTCCTATGGCGTTGACATATCCCCTTTGTTTTTGATGCATCCCTTTTTGTTTTAGGGTAGGGAAGAGTGACTGGCTCCTGGTAGACTCTTTTTGTCCTTTGCAGGCTCCTCTCCTCTATTTTGATGCTCCCTTCATCACTCAACTGATCTATTGTGTTCATTTGCTTTCCAGGGCATTCTGTAGCATTGCATTAATAGTGTTGGAAAGAGCAAAAACAGTCTTCAGCAAAGACTTGTGCTCATAACAAAGCGTTTCTAGTCTTTTGAACCCAGTGACTCTTCTACTATCCTTGCAGGAGGTGGAGAGGGTTATATTTACAAACTGTGTTGTATTTCCTGCAGCCAGAATATTGTTGGAACATGTTTGTCATGCTTTGAACTCCTTTAGCTGGAGATCCTTTTTAGACTGCCTGCTTTGAATTCATGATGTTGAAGTGACAGTATTGCTGTTTCTTTGAGTACTTACTTTGCTTGCAAAGACAGACCTGCATCCTGGAAAAGCAGAGGCAAAGCACGAGCCTCTGCTCGAGTGAAGTGGGAAGGTAGCACGAGGCCATGATTGGTTTTAAGTTATTCTGATTACAAATATTCCTTAAACTTTTTTTTTTCTTAAATGTTTGTTCTCAAGACTTGTTTTTGTCTGTATTTGCCTTGATTCTTCTCAGCTGTGTCAAATCTGCATGGATTGGAGCTTTCCTTCAGCTCAACATTGATGATATTGGAGATGAACCTTCTGCTTGGTAGCCTGGTCTGTGTTATCAAAAAGCAATGTGTTATCCACATGCAGAGCTTTAGGTTTGTCTTGTTTTGGGGTGTGCATTTACTCCTTAGTCTGAATGTTAGATAATTGATCTGTGTGGTGCGGTCAGCACGCCGGAGGGCAGGGATGGGATCCAGAGGGACATTGACAGGCTGGAGAGGTAGGACCATGTGAATCTCATGGAGTTCAACAAGGCCAAGTGTAAGGTCCTGCACCTGGGTCAGGGTAATCCCAAGCACAAACACAGGCTGGGTGGAACAGCCCTGAGGAGAAGGACTTGGGGGTATGGGTTGAGGAGAAGCTCCCCATGTCCCGTCATGCCTGCAAATGGATGGTGTAGGCAGGGTGCAGAGGGCTGGGAGCTGGCACAGCCTGCCTGCTCTGTACAGCCCCTCATCGCTTGTGGAGTTATGTGGAGGGACACATGCGGCATCTACTATCGTTTCTTCACCTTGGCCAGTGAGGAATGCGCTCAGCATCTGCCAGGATGTGACCAGCAGACACCCCCCCAGTGGGGACAGCTCTGGGGGCAGGGGGGTGTGACCAGCAAAGCACCACAGTTGGAAAAGTGACCTTTATTTAGAAAAAAATATAATAAAGAGCAATAACACCCCCCTCCCGTCCCTGTAACCCCCGGTGATAACTTCACATAACTTCACGTGTGCAGTGTCCACACTGACCTCTGCGAGGAGTGCGGGCAGGGAGGGACACGGGGCAGACTCAGGGGTGGCAGTTGTCTCCCCTGCTCCCATCCCAGCCAGGAGGGCATTACCTGGCTGGAAAACATCACACCGGAGCGGGGACCGTCGCCCACAGCAGGCACTTCTCTGGGTATATAGAATGGGGCTGTGCTCCAGTCCCCATCTGCCTCCTGTTCCAAAGTGACGGGCAAGGTGCAGCTGGAGAGCCTGGGAGAAGCTGGTCCCAGGATGGGGCTGGCATAGAGCATCCCTCGCTGGGAGGATGGCCCTGTCACGGGCTGCAGGAGAGGAGCTCAGAGCTGCTAAGGTGAAGTTGCTCCCTTAGGAGGAAAAACAAACCCAAAAGAGACAAAGAACTGGCAGTGGTAATGGGGGCTGTGGAGTCAGTCCTCGGGTGGGTTACACCAGCCCTGCTGCCTTCTCCTGCACGTTGTACTCCTTACTCCTCTTCACCTTCCAGCTGATGAGGGCCAGGAGGATAGTGCCCACCACCTTGTAGCCTATCTGCAGGCCCAGGTATCTGTTGGAAGAAGAGCAGGGAGATGCCATGTCTGGAGGTGGCTCCTCCCAGCTGGCACCAGGCTGAGCTGGGGATCATCCCCATGGCCATCCCTGATGGGAACACATGGCAGGGGTACCTGTTGCGGAGGAAGTCATTGTTGTAGTAGGCACAGAACCGGCGCTGGGTGCATTGCTTCTGCCAGTAGATGCAGGAGGAGTCGATGAGGGCACCGAACATGGCCGGAGCTGGCAGCCAGGCTTTGGAGAAGAGAGGATGGAGTCAGGCTGCCCATGCTGCCCTTGCCTGTGTGCTTTGCTTGCTGTCACCAAGAGGGTTCAGCACCTCCTGGGGCTCAAGCAAGCCTCTGAGCATGCTGCTGCCTTTCCCCAGCCTCCTTAGGCTATGGACACTCACCCAGCAGTCTCATTAGTAAGAACTGGACTCCAATGGCAAATGACTTCTCGTCCTGGTTCACCACCCTGGAGGACAGAAGCCATGGGAGGTCAGAGCAGGCGGTGGCTCTGCATCTAGTGAAGCATCTTTCTTTGCCTGCTGCATGTTAAAGAGGCCCCACTGATCCCAGCATGGGGAACCCATTACATCATGGGCTCCCCCTGTGCCTTGTGACCTTCTCTGCCCATTGCTCACCGTAAAACCATCATGTAGAGGGGGTTGTGGGACAGGCAGGCTACCAGGGCAGCAAAGGAGATGAGGAATATGGCAGGAAGGAGCATGTGAGCACAGCTGAGGGGACAGGAGCCTGTCTTGGCAGAGGACAGCCCACTCCCTGCAGGGATCAGGGAACAGTTCCTGTAGATCTGTTGGAAACATTTGGAAAAAACAAAACATAGAACTCCCAAAGCCAAGAGCAAGATTTTCAGTGACGCACCAGGCCACGTCACTTTGCAGATCACTGACGAGAGCGTCAGATCCAGTTTTAAGGCATGGCCATGGGATGTGTCTCCATCCCTATTTCTCCAAGGAGAATCCCAAGGCATGACAACAATTCTCTATCGTGCCTTCTCAGGACTTCAGCTCCTCTGGTAGACCTCCCTGCCTACTAGGCTTTACCCTGTTACTGCATTTGTCAGGCTCCTACAGCATCGCTGCAGCCTCCATTGTCACCAGAGAACAAGATGCGCTCTGCTTTGCAATCCGCTTATTTTACTCACCACTTGTTTGGGAGTGGAGGAATCAGTGGTGCTGTTTGTGCAGCCAGCGAAGCAGGGGGAGATGTACTCCACGTTGTTTTCTCCACACACTGGGTGAAAGATGCGCTCAGAGCAGTGGCACCCCGTCGGCGTCTTAACCTGCTGCTGGGAACTCAATGTACTGCCAAAGAAAGAGGAGAAAAAGAAGATCATCAAAAATGAAGAAATAGGACATAAAGGACGTAAACCCCCTCTCACTGGCTGACCAGGTTCCCTGATCCTCTTTGCGCTGGGACACTGCCAGCAGCAGGCTGGCCTTCCGCCAGGCCCTGATCCCCTGCAGGTACCTCTGCAAGTGTACATTGAACTTCTTAGCAGTAATTATGTTATGTCTGCAAACAAGCACTCACACACTTCTTGTTTCCCCCCTTCCCAGCTGAACACCAAACAGCCAAACGCCTGGAGAAATACATCTGGGCTCCATCCAGAACTGCACAAACAGATGTGCAAGCAGCCCCAGCTGGAAACACCATTCAGACAGAAACTGGAAGCGGGCTCATTTCCAAACAAGCCTGACAACAGCGTGAAAGTCAAGAGGACAAACTGAATTATCTGTCCTGTCTTGCCTTACTAGCTAAGGGAATGCATCCACTGGAGCAGCACAGTCTGTCTTCTACAGGAAGCTGGCATCAGGGACCTGCCCTTGGGCATGGAGGGATGGGGCAGAGCTCATGTTAACCCATCCACATAGTCCTCAGCTACCTGGGGATCCAGGCAGAAGGCATTTATGCACTGCTGCCATTGCAGGGGGGGAGTTTTCCAAAATAATATACGGAAACAACCTCTTTTTCCATGCAATTGCCTCCTTGTTACACCAGCAAAGCCTATTCAGACTAGCGTGTCCCAGAGCAACTAAGACACTGACACTGGTGGCAAGAGGTGAACACTGTGAGGCCAACATGCCTCCCAAAATTCAGCATCTGCAGCACCTGATCTTGAGCTGAGGGGGTCTCCTCACATTTGAAGCCCTGCTCTCACACAGAAAGCTTGGGATGCCAGTGCCTCAGGGGCTTCCATACACTCCTGAGCTCACGGGGCATGCCGTGCGGATCTCAGAGCATGTATGCATTTGCAGAGTGCTTTGCCTTCCTTCACCATGGTTATTTAAGTGGGTTTTAAGTGGGAGAAGCACATGGACTGCCCTGTTCCTTACCCCTCCACCGTGCCCCTGGGACAGGAGGCTTACTGCTGGCGAAGGGAAACATCTGTACAAAAGCCCCTTGCTGGCAGTGCATTGGGAAATGAGCACGATGCACTTGGTGGAGTGGAGTCTAATCCCGGGGTGGAGCCTAAATCCAATCTTTATCTTAAAAAAGACATAGTAAGAGCCAAAAGTTTCCACCCTGGTGAGGAGAAAGGTGATGTCCAGCTGGAACAAAGGGAGCGCACGAGATGCCAATGTGGGCATGAGCACTAATACTACTCATTTCTCCCTAGAAATAGAGAGTGAAAAATAACCCCTGCTTGTTCAGTACAGAAAATCAGCAATAAATTTCCCCTCAGTCTTTCGGTGCTGTATAGCACTTAGATCTCCTCCAGGCAGTGGAATCAAGGAGCAAGCAGTAGCATGGTGATGTCTACTGCTTCTTCCCATCCACTTGCATGTATCCCACCCCATGGATAAACAGGTCAAGAGCTGGAGGAACAATGAGCTGGGAACAACCAAATCACCTGCAGTTACCTGGGGGGATAGATCCCATCGATGCGCCCTGTGGAGCAGCCCATGAAGAAAATGGGCAGGCAGATGAGGATGGAGAAGACAAGCACCACCACAGCAAACCGGGGAATGGCCCTCAGGGAGAAGGCAAAGCGCTTCATGATGATTCCTCCTAAAAGCATCCCGAGTGCAGCTGCTGGCAGGTTCACAGCTCCTGCAGAACAAATGCATTAGCTGAGGGTCCTGCCTGCCAGGCACCTCTCTGTGGGCAGTGGGTGGCAGTAGTGGCTTTGTGGACATCGTGGTGGTTGGGAGAACCCACAGACCCACCTTTACCCACAACAGACCAAACCCCAGGGCAGCTGGCACCTATGAGAAACCTCAGCCTCAGGAATTTGGCTAATCAAGCTGGGTGCGTAATCGCTTGCTCTTGCAACAACAATACCTAAAGGGGGCCTACAAGAAGTCTGGTGAGAGACTTTTACAAAGGCCTGTTGCGACAGGACAAGGGGGAATGGCTATAAACTGAGAGAGGAGAGATTCAGGTTAGAGATGAGGAAGAAGTTTTTCCCTGTGAGGGTGCTGAGGCCCTGGCACAGGGTGCCCAGAGAAGCTGTGGCTGCCCCATCCCTGGCAGTGTT
>JANHGB010042738.1:32594-47942 GCA_026283785.1 Coracopsis vasa
GCAGGGGTTGGAACTGGATGAGCTTTAAGGTCCCTTCCAACCCAAATCATTCTATGATTCTCTGGTCTTTAAGCATCTGAGTGATCCAGAGCTGCTTCACCACATGAACTACAACTGTGGAGAGTCACAAGACAGCCGGGCCTTCTGCAGACAGGTCAGGAAAGTCATCAACCACCTCGAGGTGATCCCTAGGCCTCTTCTGAAAATGAGTTTCCAGTGACTTCCTCCCGCAGGATTTGAGAAGCCTGGGGAATACGGGGGGTGGCTCCCTGCTGATGGGTGTTCTGTACCCCATCTACGGCGGCTGCTCACCAATGAGAAAGTTGGCGTACGAGGAGGAGGCACCGTACTGCTTCTCCAGGAACTTGTTGAGGAAGGTGGCCAGGCCGGCGATGACCGAGGAGAAGCTGCACTGCGCCAGCACCAGGAGGATGAAGAGGGGGTTCAGGAGCAGCTTGAGAAAGATCTTTGGGAATCCTATGGGGAATTAGCAGGAAAAATGTATTTCAGCCATATGATCCTCACATCAGCCATCCATACTGTGGAAAAACACACACCCTTTGGCTGTTCCCAGTGAGTTCATGGGGATGAATTTAGACAAGGGATGTCTGAGGCCATCCTAACGTGGCCCAGACCATGGCCAAAGTGCCCTGAGAAGCGAGGCGGAAAATAGCTCTGCCCACTGCCTTCCTCCCATGCTTTCCAAACAGACGCATCTGGAGCACTTCGCAGCCACAGTGCAGTTGTTTGTCTGGAGCAGGGCCCATACCCTCGGGTGGTGCAAACAGACAAAGCCTCAGGGGTTTTGGCAGAGCTCCCCTGGCTGTGTAAGGGCAGGGTCTGGCTCCTGCTGCTGACGAACACAGTGTATTTTCCTGGTGGGACACCGTGTCCCCCTGCCCTTTCAGCAGGGGCAGGCTGACTCCAGGCTCCCTGGGAGCAGCTCTGTTTATTTGGTCTCTAATTAGCTTTCCCCTTCTAGCAAACACGGGATCGTCTTTGTTCATCAAAGCCCGAAGAAGCAGAGGGAGCTGACAGCTCCAGGATATGACTTTGGTGGATGGAGAGGGAAGGAGGGAGGGGCTTTAGCTGGAAAGAAACCATCATGGAGCCAAAAAAAGTCATTAAACTGGTCTCATTAGTGACATCCCTACTCAAGCCTGTTCCAGCTATGCATAAACAGACCAGGGTAAGCTGCAGTGCAGTGACCTTCTCAAAGCAGCGGCTGGTGGTGCCAGCAGTCCCATGCCCTCTCCTGGAGCTGTGGTTAAACCTACTGGTTTTGTGCCATTTTAAGAGCCTCAAACCAGTTTTCAGAAGCAATTCAGGCCCCACTGTCCTATGGCAAGAGAGAGGCTGTGTCCATCTTCCCGCAGTCCTTAGGGAAGGGAATTCTACAGCCCTCCGGGTGCCTGAGCTGGCCCTGGCATCTCCACCTGACATGATGGATGGGCTCAGGGGCTCCCAGGAAGCACCCTCAGCTTGAAAACAACAGTGTGGTGACCTCCACCCAGCCAGCATGGCCCGAGGCCCTGTTCACCCTCGCCTTTATGTGCCAGTCCTTTACTTTTTATGAACTCGAGCAGGGAGGTTTCTTCAGCCATCCCCTTCTCCATCTTCCTGAGCATGCCGGCCTCCATGTTCGAGTCCTGGGGAGGGAGGAAAGAGCAGCAACCCATGGTGAGAAGCCATGCATGGCTGGCACCATTCCGGCACGCAGCAAGGCTCAAGAGGAGCGGGGTCTGTCCCAGATGCATTTGACTCCCAGTCAAACCTGACCGTTTTCCTGCCCATTACAGCAAAGGGGTGAATTAGCTCAAAAATCACTGCAGCTCCTGAGCAGAGCTGCAAGGCAAAAGCTTGTCCTAATCCAAGACATTTTAAGGACTTGGAAAGCTTTTCTTTCCTTAACCCTGATGAGATACCTGCAAAAAGTCTTAAAATGAAGGTTGGACACAGGTCAGCTCAAGCCTGGAGAGTCCTCTACCTAGAATCATGAAATACTTTGGCTTTGATTTTGACCTTTAAAGAACTGATGATTAAACAATTTTGAAACTGAACCAGTGGGACTTGGCTTTGAAAGCACTGAAATGAAACATTTCAATAATTTTGCATCTTTAAAAATGTGGTTTAACGGGAAATTTGTCCCTTTTCTGCAATTTGTTCCCAAAGGAAAACCCCGTTTATCACACACACCCCCCTCCCTGTTCTCTGCCCAGCTTTAACCCAGTGCTGCTCCCATGTATGCCACACTTCAGGATGCTCTGCTCTGAGCAGGGGCTGTCACTGGTGATGATGATGCTGGCATCAGGAGTGCATGACCTTGCCAAGAGGGTTGCAGTGGATACAGCCATCACCAGCAGAACCAGACTTTTCCCTTGTGAGAATTTGTAACCACATCTGAGGAGGGCTGAAGGCTCCTTTTCTCCCTCCCACCCCTCTCCTCTGGGGACGGGTATCCTGCCCATGGTCACAGCCCAGCCATCTGGATGTTCTGACCCTCTGGAGATGAGGTCTCACCTGTCCTTTCAGCATGTACCGAGGGAAAAAGAAATAAGGAATGGATGTGAGCACCAAGCAGCCTGAGGAGATCAGCAGCCCCAGCCACCAGGCTCCAATCCACCGCTGATCCCTTGGTGTCAGGGCCACAGTAGCTGCAAGACACAAGGACCTACCATGAGACCTTTGCTCCTGCACATCTAAAGGTGAAAGGGGCAAACACCCATACTCATATGGACTGGTGGGGCACAGAGTCCATGTGGGCACAGTCCAAGGGTCTGTCCAGTGGCAAGGAAGAGCAAATGGATGGCAGTCAGAGCTCCCACCGGTGCTGGCAGCAAGCCCAGCCCTGGTAGTGTTTTGCCATGTTTCCCCTGGCCAGGATCCTTTTCCACCCTTCCCCATCTGAACCGTGCTGAGCCTCCCGGATGACTGTAGGATGGACTTAGTCAGCACTGCCATATGCTCATGGCACATGTTCAGCTCTTGCCCACTGAGCCAGCCAGCAAGGTGGCAACTATGGGAGCCTGATTCCATCCTCTTCTGCCTGGGGCCTAGGGTAGGTTTCGACCATGCTGCCTGCCAGGGATGCTGAGCTGAGATAGTGACCGGGAAAGGGCACGGCTGCATTCCTGGAACAAACTGCACTCCCATTGTTCCAGGCTTGGTCACTCTCTGCTTGCAGGGACCAAGGGAAAGACCCGTGCCGGCAGAAGAGTGCTGTTAATGAGCCTGGTTTCCGAGTGGATGAAACTCTAGGCGCCTTCTCCGGAAAAAGGAGGAGAAGGTGAGAGCCGCTCCGTCTCCAGTGCAGACATCCTTCAGCTGGGCCAAGCGATGCTCACGGGAGCTTGACGGATTGCTTGGCTTGGCATGGGGACCGCATCTCCCCATCGTCAGGACATTAAGGCTGGGAAAGGAACCAGCAGCAGCCTCTGGGTGGGAGCCCTGTGCCAGGGTGCGGCAGGAGAGGAGCCCACACCCCACTGAAACAATCGCCCCGCTTCCCCAAACAGGACCACTCCACTCTGGAGCTCGGACGTCATCATGGAGCGACCAGGCAGAGGCTGCTAAATCCGTCTGCCGCCGCAGGGAGCGAGCCAAGGCTTTTTGCTGTTTCCTGCCCCAGGTTCATTTATTATTCTTATCAGGCACCGGACAAAAATGTCAGGCGAGCTCTGATCTCTCTAAGGAAACACAGGAAAAAGCCACGTTAATGATGGAGCTGGGGAGAATTCTTTAGTGATTAAGTTACCAGAAATAATAAGCACGCACCACAGATAAAGAAAATAAGCCTTGTGGTGGGGTTGGCTTGATCCCTCCCTTTGCAGATACTGGTGGGGAGGAGGACCAGTAGACTCGAGCCTTCCTCTGCACCCATAGGGCAGTGGTTGCCCTGTGGTTGCCTTCTCCATCCCTGAATGCTTCAGATGTCCCTACTCCTCTCCACCACCATGCTGGGGTAGTGTGGTACCTCCTCAGCATGGCAGCAGTGGGTAGACCCCAGCAATGCCCACCAGTGTTTCAGTGCAGCCCCATGAGTAGGACACTGAAATGTCCCTACCACAGGGCTCTGCTTCAGGACCATCTGTAGCCTTCCTCATGGGGAGATGGAGGGGAGAAATGTTCTAGGGCTCTTTCCATGGGAGCCGTTTTGTGGGTCATGGGACTGGTGGCTGAAGCTATCTATCTCTCAGTGACCTTCTGGCTCACAGAAGACTTTTAGGAGGGCCATCGCCTCTTGAGAAATACTCACCAATGTCGACTCTCCCAATATCCACAAAGAGCCGCAGCACCACAGATCCCAGCAAGTATCCAAAAGCAGGGCCGAACACAGCAATGGCAAAGAGGATGGCTGAAAAGAGGGAGCAGAGCCAGTGTGAGAAGGGAACAGTGACTTCCATGTGGTTTTTCTCTTCCCATATGAGGCATGTAACTGGGTGTTACAACACGGAGAGGAGGGAAACCCATCTTTTATCAACCGACAGATGATGAGAAGATTCCCATTGCTCAAATACATGGTGTTTATCTAACAGGATTAGGAGGAGGGCAGGCAGCTGCCTGCAGGAGAAGGCCCTCTGCTCTGCTGTAATCCAGGCTTTGCTGATGTGCTAGAAGCTGTCAGCTGCACCGTGAATATCCATGGTTCCCCGTGACAAAAGGGGGAGCCACAGAGAGCGGCAGGATGCGTGCATCCTGGGCTCCAGCAGGTGACAGAGGCCTTTATCTCCTACAAGAGTCCAAGGAAACAAAGCCTTCTCAGTCCTTAGATCCAAGCAATTGCCCCAATTGGGCAAGGCAGTGCTTTTGTTTCTACAACATAAACCTATGTATTGAAGGGCAGGGTCATTAGAGAAGGAGCATTTAACCTCATACATAGACAACACTGTTCCCTTTCATAGGAAGATGTTAAGACCTAAATCAAAACAAGACTGATGAAATTCAGACTCAGTAGCCATACCACCTGACACAGACATTCCCAGAGCCCCAGATGTGGAATATGTGTATAAATATATATAAAATATATTTTTATATATTATTTTAATATATTTGGAAACATAGAACCATATATATTAATATGTATTTTTAAATATGTATATAAAAATCTTTGTATGTGTAATTTATATTTATATATTTACATATAATGTATATACATATTTATATATAATATTCTATATTACAAAGAACAAGCCAGTTCCATTTTCCTTCATCTGCAGGACCTGTGGGTTTGGGATTCCAAAGTCCACTCAGAGGTCCTGGGAACAGAGACCCCTCGTTGCAGAGGGAAGACAAGGATGCTCTGTCCCTCCTTTTGCCAGCCCAGACTACTATATTTGAGCTGAGAGGAGCGAGTACTACCCACATGGGAGACTTTCTATAGAGCTCTTAGGTGGAGCAGCAGCCCTTTCCAGCACAAGCCTGGAGCACAGCACGCCTGGGTGGGTCTGGAGACCCTGCCAAGCACTCCAGTGCTTGTCCAAAGCCTGTCGTTGGGAGTCTAATTCCAAAGGCTTTCCTTCTCCTTTAGTGCTCACCTTATTTTGGAACATCTGCTTTCGATTCCTAAATCACTCTGATGCCTTTGGCTGCTTTAAGGACATTGTTTGGCACAAGGGGGAATCGGGGTTTTAAATAACTGATGGACTGAGCTCAAAACTCACATAGGCAGGCCAGCACCAGATGGGTTTTGCCATTCACAGGGAAATAAAGAGCAATTTAACATGGAAGCCAGCACCCATCTGCAGTCAGGAAGTTCTCCTGAGCCTGGGAGTCCCCATAGGCAGGCACTGATCCCATGGCAAAAATGTCAATTTTGAAGCCTTGATGCAAAAGCTGAGTTAATTGGCCTCTGCAGGCTGTCATACCTCTGCTTCAACCGTGATCAACTGAAGCTCAGTAAGAGCAGGAGATGGCCTCTAAGGAGGTTTCCTTACAACTCTTTACCCCTATGGATGACATGAGTTCTCACAGGCGCAACATGGAAGCCCCAGCGCATCCATCTCATCTCCTTGCCCTGATTCTTCAGCTTCCTAATATCCACACCACAAATACAACCCTACAGAAAACAGCTGACTATGAAGGGGAGGGGGACATAGCCCAGCCTTTTAATGGGGAGGATCTCATCTGAGTCCCACTGGCTGCTCAACCCTTGTCTGCAGGCTCCTCTCCAGAAAAGCATTCCTGCCTATCACCTTTACATCTCACCTCTAAGGTCCAGTGGAAACAAAGCAATATACAGCAATGGTCCCACTTACCAACGTACAGTGGGGAGTTGTTTGCTTCTGCAAAGTCGTCTACGTAGGATATCCCAAAGGGCTGGATGGGGACCGTCCCGATTCCAGCCAGCAGCTGGGCAATGACCATCATTGCCCATATGCTGCTGGCCTCCTTCTGGGGATCCTGGGTGGTGTTTGGGCACACAAACTTATTCTCTGCATAGCAGAGTTCAGCTTGGACCTGGCTTTTGTTACCTGAAAGGGAGAAGAGTGAGCATTATAATCCTGAGCAGGTCCCCTGCCTCCTCCCACAGTAAATCCCTAAACACTGGAGATCTCCCAGAGCTGCTGAGTTGGAACACACTGATGGATTCCAGATGGATTGCTCATTTTATTTAGCAGTTCTTATCACTTTTCCCTTCCTTTGGGAAGGTATCAAGGCCAGTGGGAAAGCCTAAATATTCACGGATGAAAAAAACCCTGGTTTTCATGCAAAAAAGAAAGCATTATGGAGCAAACAGAGTAAGTCCTGGACTTTTGATGCTATCTCTTGCCACGCTGGCTTTTCTCTTTTTCTCTTTATTATTTGTAATTAGCTCATCATTCCCATCACATTTTTCTTATTAAGGTAATAACTGTGGATTTTCTACACTTCTGAGCAAAGAGACACAAATTTCTCAGGTGATGAGGGGTTTCCACTGGCATAGTGCAGGAGCACATTCCTAATAGCAGGTCACCACAAGAATCCTTGTCTGAGTCCAGTCGAAGCTGCATTGTCTGAAGGGTTCACATTGCCCAGCAGAAAGAGCCTCATTTTCTAATAAAGATTATACTGCAGCCAAAGCAGGAGCTTTGTGTGCTGCACAGTGAGGCTGCTCTTTGTTTAGCAAGGACAAACCTAATAACCCATGGCTGACTTTGGTCTTTGGTCCCTTGTGGCACCTGGGCAGGAACAGGGAGTGATGTTCTCTGGGGCAACCTGGCTGCCCTGAGCAGGACACCTTGCCCCTGAATCTCCATTCAGCAGCCCACCTCCTTCCAAAGCAAGGGCCTTACATCTTCATACTGTCCAGACATGTCACCCTGCTCAAGGCTTCCATCCAAACTCTAACCACGACTGGAACATCTTCATGGGCTGTACATACTGGGCCAAGACACCTATGGGTCCAGGCAGGGAGCAGAATGATACCTGCTCCTTTGACTTGTTTCCTTCGTGCTAAGAGAAGCCCCTGTCCTGAATCCTGACCAGTTCCTACCCCTGCAAATGAATTTAAGCTGTCAGAAAACTTGGCTTCTGATGCCTGATCCACTCTCCAAACTGGCTGACTTGGAAAACATGGAGACACAGGAGGCTGTGTAGCAGTGAGGCGGCTGCAAGCTGGTCTTCATATTTCTGTGTAAGCGCTGGCACACTCTCAGCCCCACGCTGGGCCATGGTTTCAATAACAGTTCATGGGGTCTGGGCTTGCACATCAGCCGTGGCGGCGCCAGATTTCCCAGAGCTGATGGGGCAGAGCAAGGCCAGAGGATCTCTAACCCTTTGGTGGGAGCAGAGGTTGTCAGGCACCCGTGAACAGCTCCATCCTCACTGTAACTGGGGTTCGCATTCTATTGAGGTGCGTCAAAGTCAGGACCTAACTGAAGGGAGCAACGAGCCTGAGGCCACCCAGCAGCTCCCTGGCTCAGCCAAGGCTCCCTGAGCCCAGAGTATCAAGCTAGGATGCAGTGCATGAGGCTCAAAAGGAGGAGAAAGCATCTTCTAACTCAGAAGTGGAAGGCTTTCCCTGCTGGCAGTGCTGCGACCACTGCCATCCCCCTCAGTGACACAGGTATGGGGGAATATCTTGGTGCAGAGCCAGTATGTTTTGGGGTTTTCAGAGGTGGCAATCCCCAAGGAGGCTAAGGCTCCTGAGGCATTAGGAGCCTGAGGCATTGGCATCCTGAGGACTTAGGGGCTGATGTTGCTTTGGGAAGTCCAAAGCCAACCTTGTGGCACATGATGCAGGCTCTTCTGCGTATTGCATTCTGCACAGAAAACGAGCTGCTGTCATACACACTGGTTTGTTCCCAAAGTCTGCCCAGTTACACCAGTAAAGACCTTCTTAGGATAGATCATAAGGCTTACTGGCCAGACAGAACAGGCCCTGGGGACAGGAGACCTTAATTCTGCTCTATCACCCACATACTGCTCAGCAGCCCATAGACGACCTCACTTCTCATACTGCAATGCCTCTGTGACTGACCTGCAGTGCCACAGCTATTAACTTCTTGAGCCATCCAAACGAGACTGATATGGCAAGAACTGTTTGGGTGTGAATCCAGCTCAGCACTCAGGAAAGCACAGAGCCTCAGTAGCAAGCTGCTACAGAGCCTCTGAGTCCCTTCAAGAAATGGAACAGTGCTCCCAAAAAGCCAGAAGTGCAATTATTTGTCCACAGTCACACAGGGCATCAGCAGCAGATCCAGCACCTCCTGCATCCCAGGGCTTCAGGTTATCCCATATCTGCTGCCCCATCAGCAGCTCTCTCTACTCACAGTTGTTTTCACACTCTCTCCCTGGCTGTTATGTTTTGACAGTTAAATGACATTTCATCATTAATGACAGTGCTGTCATCATGCCCCTTCCCTGGCAGTGCTCAAGGCCAGGCTGGATCGGGCTTTGAGCAGCCTGGACAGGAGATCCTGCCTGCTGAACTTGAAACACGGACTGCTCCCTCTGGAGGCCTCCAGGAGCATCTATGGGGAATTTAAGTACATTGCCATGACTACAGCTCTGGTCACCTGAAACACCGGCTGGAACACATGCCCAGAAGAGGCAGAAGGGATCCCAAATGCGGTTATTGCATTCAGAAGGAGTTGCAAAGCTATGCTGAAGTCAGGCATGAAATAGCAAATCTCTGCCCTAAGTCTTTCCCTCCAAACCTTGCGTGGATACAACCCCTCTTTTTGGGTAGGCACGGGTAACCCAGCCCAGGACAGCTGGAGATGGATTTGTGCTCATGGTGATAAGGGGGGAGGCACTTACCGGTGCTGAGTGTGGTGTATTCATAGGGGCCTGATAGGAAGTGGGGCAGGGTAACCAGGAATGCTCCCAGCGCCAGCAGCAGCCCCCCAACACCAATCACCCGGGGTCGATGAACTCGGCTGCCGAAGTAGCTGACGAAGATGATGAGAACCACATTGCCAATCTGGAGTGGGCACAGAGAAACAGGGGGGATGTTACAAGACATTGTGGAGGAGGTCAAGATCCTATAACTGATCCCCCATTGCTGTGTAAGAGCTGTCTTACCATGCGGCGTTTGACCCCCACAAGCACATACCCACCCTGCACACTCACAGCGAGTCATCAGAAGCCAGTGGGCCAGCTCTTTAGCTTCTGTCACCTGTGTGCACCCTTTGTTGTCTTTGACAGTCATCCACACATCCTCCCTGTGATCTGTTTGGGGTTTTTTCAGCACCCAGCCTGCCCCCCCCCATAGAGTGTGGTATAAACTAATAATTCCCCCAAACAGAGTCAGAAATGAAGCGTATTGCCTCTATTCCCATGGTTCTAAACAGACACAAGCCCAGCTACAAAGTCCAGCTCATTGCAAATGTTTGTAACTCTGGACATTTTCAACTGCAGATATGATCTAAAAAGCTCATAGCTAAAAACCTATGAAAACATGCAGCTTAGTCAGGCAAGTGGATGAACAGCATAAAATGACCATTACATGGGCTTAGACAGCTTGGGACAAGCTAGACGTTATTTGAACCTCGACATGTATGGCTAAGTACTTTTAATTTATGTTTACATAGGCTCCCTTGTTTGTCTGTCTGTGGTTCCTGTTGCTGGAATTGCTGCACCCATCAAGCAAAAAGATTGTGGTCCTGGACAGGCGGAGCAGCTCACACAGAGCTGGAGTAAAGCACAGAATTTGCTCTTATAAAGCAAAGAAATCAAGATGTATCTGTCGTCTGCAAGCTGTTATTCTTTAACAGCATGGCATATGTCCTATTCCAGCCACTTTCCCTTTATATTCCCACAGTAACAGACTGTTCTACACGATGTTTGCTCTGGTATTACTCCTCCAGGCGCTAATTCTTAAAAGTACATGTAAGTTTTCTAGTGGATAAGGAGCACATGGGTTACAGCTTTGAGACACTCTGCAGAGCTTAATTATGCCAGTTCACCATTACCAATGTTACAACTGTCCATACTGGGTGTCTTTCTTTGCATGGTTTGGACCTAGTCACAATCACTGGGGAATCATTCACTGTTCTCAACAGGCTTTGAACCAGTCTTTTAAACCACAGATGCAGGTAATGGTTGTGGTAAGACCTGGGCATCTGCTTCCCCAAGGACCTGGGAGGTTTCCCAGTGGCCAGCCTCTTGGTGGAGGATCCCATGTGAAAAGACCAGCTGCATGGAAGGTGAGCTGCCCACAAGCACTGCTTTCTCTGTGCCCTCACAAGAAAGGCTCTGCCAGCATGTCTTTTCCTAGTTGGCCTTGAAGAGCTACCAGAAAGGATACGATTCACGACAAAGTGAACTAGAAAATCTATTCAAGAGGAGTAAGTGATTAGAAAGCGCTCATGAGAAAATACTCAGCCAGCTCAGCAATGTGCCAGTGAAAGTCAGTCCTTTGCCATAAAGCCATTGGGAGCTAGAGCACTAGAGAAAAAGCCTAGATCTTGGAGAGACTGCTGGACCAGGTCTCCTTTTAGAGAAAGCTTGGAATGACTCGAGCCAGGTTCATTCCTAAAGCCAATGAGAAACCTATGAAAACTGATACTTCTACTTGAAATTGAGTTGTGTGGATACAGTACTCACAATAAAAAGCTCTTCACGAAAGCTGTGAGAACTGTAATCAAGGGAGAAGAATCACACTGCATGTATTCTGCCTCCCAGTCTTGCCTCTGCTGGAGATGTATGTGAAATGGTCTCCTCTGAAGCCACCTGCTCTCTGCTGCCACTCTCCAAGGCCATGCCCTCATCACATAACCCTATGCTCAACCTCACGCCATGTGGTACAGTAGAAGTGAAGTGTGAAGAGGCGTCCACGTGCACAGCAATAGCTGCTTCATCCAGAACAGGTAGGCATGGCCAAGGTGTGAACAACCCTAAGACCCTATTCTGGGAAGGTACCCCCCAACATGTACTGGCCACCCCTCAGGGCCCCCACACAAGCTTCTCACTCAGTTACCTCATGCAGGCTAGAGATGAAACCTGAAGAGAGACTGGAGAGCCCAAAGCGCTTCTCGATGGTGGTGAGGCTGCTCTTGAAGTTGGCACTGTAGAGGAGCTGGGAGAGCTGGAGAAGCCCATGGCACAGCACAAACACCTGCAAGCAAAGGAAAGTCCCATCCCAGTTAGTACACAGATAGTGCCCTGCTGGTGTGTAACTGCTGGTGACCATGTCCCACGCGAGGGATTTGGCAGTCATGCACACGTGGACTCAAGTTGACCAACAAGGCTGCATCTCTGACATGCAACAGATCTACTGAAGGGCTCAGTCCCTGGTTAACTTCGCTTTGCAAAATGGGTGATGCAGTGTTCAGAAGACAGGACAATGAGTTCTGGTTTTGCTTCCCTCTGTTTTACTGTTATTAACATTCATTGGTATTTGCACTGTGGCAACCGTTGTACAACCCTCAAGAGCCCTAGGAGGACCCATTGTACTGCTCTACGGTCTCCCCAGAGCCTTCTCTTCTCCAGGCTGAACAAGCCCAGCTCTCTCAGCCTGTCCCCATAGCAGAGAAGAGCATCTTTGTGGCCTTTGAACTTGCTCCAACAGCTTCATGTCCCTCCTGTGTCGTACAAAGATAAATGAGACAGGCTTGACTTTACGTAGACTCGGTTTGTGCTCCGTGTTAGAGCCAAGCCTGGGGCTGCTGTGTGGCAGCTGAAAGGGAGCTGTACTTGTTTAGACTATCTGTGATCCAGTATTTCTAGTTGGCCCCTTGGATCCACTCAGCTGTAAAGCCAATTAACAGAACCTGCTCCAAGGCGTGTTGCAAGATAAAGTTGAAAAGGGGCTTTAGAAGCCCCCGAGGGAAGGCATGAAGTAATGCACAATGCAGCCCCACTACTGGAAAACCTCTGTAGTAGTCCAAAAACAGCACCTTTCCCTTGAGCGAGGCTGTGAGCTGGGCCAGAACCCGAGCTGGAGGGAGGCAGAGCCTCTCTGGAGCAAAGGAGAGAATACAGAGGGTTTATAGGGCAGGGCAGGAGAGTGGTCGAAAGAGCCCCGGTGGCCTGGGAGAGGAAAGTGCTCTCAGCCAGGGATGCAAGAGGCAGTTCACAAGTGTCTTTTGATCTATATTTAGTCAGAACAGTTTTCCTTTATTTTTCTTGGAATGGAACACATGCACATGGTGCCAAAGGTATTTTAAAGTCATTTAAAAAAAGGGGGGGCGGGGAGAGGGAAGAAGGTATTTTAATTTAAATTCACAGGAAATCAAATATTTGCTGAATACCGGAAGCGTGTCCCACAAAGATAACGGTGGGAAGCCCAAGATGATGAATGTGGGATCAAAGGTACTGCAGGGCTGACAAATTCCTTATGTCCTTGGCTAGGAGAGCAGCAATCCTCAGTATCGGTATTTATGTGAAACGGCGGTAGCGCTTAGAGCCATGACCCATTGTATGGAAAAAAATCCTGAACCCAGGAGAAGAACTAAATTGTCCATCCAACACAAGGGATTCAAATGCTGTAGGTGGGTGAAGTGGCTTTTTGGGGAGCAGAGAGGATGCAGAACCAGCTCCAGCAATAGCAAGAGAATTTGGTTCAAAGATAGGGAAGAAGAGAGCTTATGGGAAGCTTCTCCAGTAAGGCAGGACAGCACCAGGCAGAAGACACAGACAGGTACCTAAAAGCATAAGAGATGGGAGAGATGCTGACAGACAGTCGGGGAGAAGAGGATGGAGATGAAGGAGCAAATGGAGCCCTGGTAGTGTGAGGGCAGGCTGGGAGCAACTTGGAGACAAAATAAGAGGGAAGAAGGGTCTCAGGGACAAGCTGCCATCTTGAACTCCCCGACCACACTTTGGAGGGGTGTCAGCAGATAGGATAGCGTCAGGCAGGCATCTGCCACCACAGCAGCTGAGCGGGAGAGGACAAAGTCCCAGGCTGGGACTTTGCCCCAGTACAAAGCCGCAGAGCAGTGACGTGGAGTGTAACATGGGAAACTCTCCCAGACTGGGACAAAGTGGAAGTGAAACATCTGAGAGTAAACTCTTGAAGCAGAATGACCTCTACACCCTCCAGCTATCGACTTCTACATTAAAAATACCCATCCTAGCATGTAGTCCTACAGGTGAAAGCCAGATCCACCACCTTCTGCTTTTATCCTGACCTGGGATCACCATGTAATTAGGCCAGCCAGGCTGTATCTCTGGCCAGACCCTATTTAAGTCATTCAAATAAAGAGGCACTGGCTAAACAGTGGAGGGCCAGGGCAGCAGAGATGCAGAGCAGCTGGAAGAAGAGTTCTCCCGTTATGAGACGTTAGCTGGAGAAGCAAAGCTATTTACCGTTGGGGAGGGAAGGAGATGGATCACTGAGACTGAATTTAGTGCAGCAAATGGCAGCCTAATCCCAGGGCAGATGGGGAGACAAGAAGTGTCGGGGGGAGAGGATGCTGGCAGGAAAGGAAGATGAGGAGAAGCAGCCTGACCCCCTGAAATGCTGGTGTTGGCAGGTGGTGGGGAGAAGGTAGAGGCATAGAAGGAGCACGAGGAACCAGCACTGGCTGTGCTTTATGAGAGGATGGAGGGCAGAGGATGAGAGGGACAAGCTGTGGTCAAAGAAGCCAGGAGATGGCATAGTGATACGCATTGGTGATAACCTGGGGATGGACAAAATAGGGCCATGGATTCCAAAATGCCTGGGAGCAAGCTGGGGCTGCCTGCGGTAAGGGGGCATGGTGAGAGAAACACAGCTGGAGAGCGGTTATGTGGGGAGAGAAAGACTTTGGGGGATGACTTTGCTGCAGGACTGTGCAACGGGAGCTTGGCTTTTCCAGACGTGCTTTGACTGTCTGGAGGTGAGAGATGCGCCTGACCTCAGACTGCCCTGCATTCAGCAGATTCAACTCTAATTAAAATACCAACAGCCCAAACCTTGGAGGCTCTGAGTACAAATAGCTGGGAGAGGGGCTTACTTGGAGGCCCCCCCAAAAGGAGCCCCTGTGTTCATGCTGACCACCCACAGCCTGTTGGTGCATGGAAAGCAGCACCGACCTGGTCCCTTCCAGCTGCAGAGAGCACCAGATGTGCTGTGCTGGCTGGATGCACTTACTGAGCAACACCAGGAGGGGATGGAGCTGCTCTCATCCATCTTCCATAACACTTAACGAAGAAGGGGGTTTTAAACAAGAGCCAAGCTCATGTGAAGAGAGGTTTTGCTGATGCAAAGCCAACATAACTGCACTGAAGACAAAGGTTAAGGAGTCAGGGACGCTCCCACAAATACAAAGTGCCGACCCCACAGAGCAGATGCCCCCATCAGACCCTGGTGTATTTTTGGAGCTGCAGGCAAGCAGCAATCACAGGGAGCAGCACAGAGAGGCCAGAGGCATGCACCCACATGCACCCACACACACACATACAAAATCCCCTCTTAATTATCCCCACGTTTCCTTCGGAGCGTCTGACCGATCCTGACTCCAGGCTGTTTATACAAGACACTTGACTGCTTTCCAAGATGTACTTCATTTAAAAGGGAAGCAAACACACGGGGGAAGGTCTCTTACAGACACACAATTCATGGGGCACCTCCCAGGTCAATGCCTTTTGGTAAGAAAGAGAGGGAACTGTCCCCTCCGGTCTGGACAGCACTTCTCAGTGTTCAAAGCAGAGATTTGGCAGCTATTCAGTCAATCCCAACCAAAACCTCCCCCAGAGCAGACATGTTCAACAAGTACTCGACCTGGTGAGGCTAAGAGGGGTGCAGGCTGGGCTGCCAGCAGCCCCCAGGTATGAGGATGCAGCAGCAAGGCTGAGGTCCTACACTGGCACCAAGGCATCCCTGTGAGATGCCAGGTATGGCCACAGTGGCTGGTGCACACGTGGGCAGCTAAAGGACTGTAAGATGAATGAAATTTCCTGAATTTAGATAAAATTTCAAATAATTAATTGTCTCAAGGCAAT
>JANHGB010042739.1:0-20131 GCA_026283785.1 Coracopsis vasa
CAGTAACAGCTATTAGAAAATATGCCAAATAAGGAAGTCAGATGATCTGGAACAACTTTGAAGAGTGTTCAAAAACTCTTTACTTATTATACACAGGGCATGATGTTTCTCATTTTTAACCCTGAAGAAACAGGTGTTAAAATGTTTGAACAAGCACTACCAATTAAGATGCTTAAAACCAGGTTTTGGAAGTGCTACTCTGAATATGCATGTTAGTAGTGAAAATTCTCATTGTAAACAGGTTGTTTCCAAGCACTTGTGGAAGATGACTACCCAGGTTTGCTGTTCAGTACCATTTTCATACTACCTTCTCGGCTCTGCCATTTCAAGGTGCTTCACAAATATTACAGAAAAATCAAGAATTAATAGGGAAAACAAATTCACAGAGACACTAGTTATTTCCACATTTTGCAAGAGTTTAAAGCAAAGGATAAACTCTGTATTAGGCATAAGGTTAAGCTAAGTATAGTATTTGCATAAAGCCAACTGTATTCTTAGGGGAAAGAGCATATGAAAAGGATGCATCTAAGGAAAATCCTCTCCTACTTCTAAGATTTAATTTTAATTGTTCTATAACAAGTAATAATATAAACTATATTGAGAATTACGGCAATACTGTTGTAAAAATGCAGCTTAATCTAAAAATGTTGAGCTTGTTAAAGGTTCCTTCCAGGAACAGAACGACAGACTTTTTGGACAGACTTTTTGTCAGAGAAATGTGGTTCCTCTGTAAGTAATATTTAGCAATGCAACACCATAATCACCTTTATTAATGAGATCACCCATATAACAAGAAGGATATTTCCTGTGGAGGCAGAAAAGAATTATTTGAAACTGCATTGCAGTACAGCATCCTAGAGAATCCTCCTCTAGAAGTCTGTGTTCAACTTGCGGAACAGCTACAGAAAAGAGATTCCTGGAGGGACAACGGGGGGTACTGAAAAAAAGCCTATGTTAGAAAAAAACTGTACACATATTTGGCTTATGTAGACAAGGAAACTAACATCTTAAAAAAGATGACTGCTATCCCTAACCTGATCACACAGTGGCATATAGTCCTGGTGAGAAAAAAGGTTTCAAATCTAACAACTAACATTGGTATAATCAAAGACATAAGCTGGCTATGAATAATTTTAGTTAAGAAATCAGAAGAACATTCATAATAATTTGGATCCTGAAACACATCTTCCATTACACTAGCTGAAACAGAAAATACCCAAATAAAATTAACTCTGAAAGTCTTTTAAGATCAACAGAAGGATATGAATTTAAACATTTGGCATGAGTTGGAATCTTGCTGCTTGCAGTCCCAGTGTCAAAGACAACACTACATGCCTTGGAAAGCCCCTTCACTCTGATATTCATACACAGTAAATACAAATACATTTCTAATGTACCTAGCTAATGCAGACTTTTTTTCTTTCTCACTAGAATACTTAAAACTATATTTTATATTTCTATGGCTCTTATTTTTAATCAAAGCCCAACAGGGTAGGAACTTAATTGTTCATCTTCTTTCTGTTAGTGATATGATAGTCCCAGCATGCAGGGATTTCTAAACCAGGAAGTTCTATAGTTGCTTCTTGAGTATTTTTGAAAGAAAAATAGAAGTATATGATGACAAGAGGTAATATGGGACCTGAGAATTCCATGAGATCATTCAGATACTCGTTTGCTCCACATGAAGAATTATTTTTCACTTGAAATTCAAAATAGCATACTATACCACTACATTTTCACATTTACGGTACTGAAATACTTCAGGCCTAATCCTACAATTCCTGTAAGTTAATGGAATCTACAGAGCAGCACAACACAAATCAAATTCCCTTGAAAATACAGTATTTCTGTAGCTGATCATGATTTTTAATATAACATGCAAAGGCATCATGCTAGATGTTACATGGAAATTCCTTCTCATTGACAAGACCAGGTGTCCTAATATATTGTAAATAGCAATGAAGTGCCTAACAGTTGAGTGCATGTATGAACTAGAAGTTCCTAACTCAAAGAAGCTGCTTATAACAATTGGAAGTGCTGTGAGCTATAAATCTCAGTATAATAAATAAAAAATATTAATACTTTCTTTTTTTTCTTTTGACATCAGTAGTTTCTGGCTCAAAAGTTTAAATGAAGAAGTATGAGTAATTTCTCATAAAAACCAACTCCTATTCCAAAGGAAAAAGATTGACTCATTCAAAGTCTCATGGCTCTGAGATTGTTTACTCTTTCTCCAAAACAGCTGAATCACAAGTTGGTTGAAAATTGTTGCCACTGTTGATGTTAACTTAGAAGTAATCAGATCAAGGTCAGAAGAGAAAATGAAAATAAATAAATGAAAAATAAATAAATAAATAAATAAATGTAAGCAACGTCCCACAAGCAGTCAGCTGTCCCAGATGCCTGGGAAATACCCCTTCCTTACACAGAAGACAGGACATGTATTAGGCGCAAAACATTTCCACAATATCTTATCTACTTTTTTAGAAATTCATGTTAAATATTTCATGAGTCCTAAAATACGGAAATTTCCCAATTAAGAAGAATTTGGGTTATTTGGCTTTTGGGGTTTTTTGCTGTGTTTTTTTTTTTTCCTTCAAGATAAATGATGCTATTATTCTATTACTCTGACATTCCACAGCTACTTGTACCACTTATATGGGGATGTAAAAGTCCCGTTATTCTGATTAGGCAGTGTTTTACACTCCACTTTTCGGAACAGAATAGTATAAAGCATTTTTTCTTTTTCCATTACCAGGCAGTCAAACGGAAAACATTACTGATTGACCGTTATATTAATGAGGCTAAATAAAAACCCAGATGGCTTCTACTAAATGAAGGAACTGAAGGTAATGATGTGCTATCTTAAGCTACTGTCCTGCAAAACCGGGGATCAGGATAAACAGAAATCTGATTATTCTAGCTGAGTGAGAAAAGTCAAATAAACATCTCTCTGTTTGAACTTTTGTCTACATTAAAAAAAAATTCCTCATTTTAATGAATGGTTGTCAAGGGTAAGTCCCCTTGAAGTATACCTGAATTTTTCTAAACAGACCTGCGATTTAATAACATTTTGAAAAATGCTCTTGAGTCATGACCTTTTAGGAAAAATGAGGGTAACAGATCTAAAGACCCAGAGATGTGGGATGAAATTTCAGGTGTAGACATTTCAATGGCCCAAAGAAAGACAAAGTAAAAGCAAGAAAGAATTAAGTGACTTGCCGAGTGGACTTTTGCATTGGTGGATGGAGTTCCAACCATTTTAGTACCAAGGAGTCAAGGAGTCAAAGAAATTATTAAACAGAAATGTTTCAGTAATTGCAAAATATTAGCCTATTCCTTAGGATTGCTTTATATGATTTTTTTTTTTCCAGGCTTAGTCCAAACCAGTTTTAAAATGCTTCAGGTGAGAAGGCTCTTTCCATCTGCACAGACTAATAGATCTTCAAACGGAGAATTTTCCCTGATATCTTAATTGATCTCTTTTTTTTCAACTTCATTATTTTAAATCTTGCTACACAACCACACATTCAACATCACATTTCTTGTCTTTATCGACAAACCAGAACCTCCATCAAGATATCAAATGCAAGAGTAGTAGCGAGGAATGTGGGTGGGGAACCACACAGGTGGGGAACATCAAAGACTGCTGGTACTAAAGAAATAGTTCTGTTGCACTTGTCACTGGGATGAAGAAAGTCTCCTCTGCAGGCTGCAGATAGGCAGAGTGTGTTGCTTGCTCTCAGTGAGATAGTACAACAAACTATATCTCCCCATAGTGTTCAGCTGCTTTAGACACCAGTAATTTCCAAGTGTGTCTTTGCTCTAGATAATTTTTTTTGATGCTCCTTGAAGAAAGGTTAGCTGCAAATTTTCTTCTGATCTCTCCTTTGTTCATAATTAAATTTCCTAAATTGTCACTACCTAAGGTGATAATTTCTGAAGGCAATTCCTCTCTATGCTACTCTTTTATACACTCTTGAAAGCCATAGGTCTTTTTTATGACTTGATAGTGCCTCATCCCAGTGCACACATTTGAACAACAGATCTCAAAATGTCAAGCCTTTTTCATGCCTACATAGTAAAGGACTGGTCAAGTAATCATGAAGAATGAGAACCGCTTCCCATTACTGATGATCAAGGAGGCAGCAGTGCTGTTTTGCACTTGTCAGATTAATCACATTCTCACTTGGCCAATATTCCTAGAAACCCTTTATCATTTACAGAGCTTCCTACTGAAATCTATGAAGATAAAAAAGTAAAAAAAGAAAAAAAAAGAAAAAAGAAGACATTGGTATTCATCTGAAGTCTGGAATAATTCATGCTGCTATCACAATTTACTAGCATTGATCTCTATGTAGAAATTCAACTTACATAGTAGAAAAGGAATGAGGATAAAACATGGTCCATGAAATTGTTTTTCACTTGAGAGTTTTTAGACAGAATAAGCTGCAGATTGTGCTATGAACATCTTTTCAACCCTAATACATAGCTCTTTGAAACAAGAAGCACATGAAATTCAAAGCAAAGAACTTTTGGTGGACGTGGAGAGGAAAATTGCAAATGCATACAGAGCCATGGTAAATGAAAGATACAAATTTAAGTCATTTTTCAGACAGTATGTGTGGATATAGAGAATTGCATCCATTGTCTTTTCATTTACAATAGATACATATATCTGGCTATCAGTTATTTGCTACAGAAACTCTTTGTTCTGTTGTTGTTTGAACTTTCTAAATATGTTTATGGAAGACAGTATCTTTCACTTAAAAGAAAATTGAACTATGTTGGGTAGAACTATTTTAGAACTATTTTCCTTGCATTAGAGAAAGACAACTGCAGAGAGGAAAATTCAAGTAGTCCTGCAGTCTTCTATGATGATACTGGAATAATTAAGCAAACATAATTTGGAGCCTGTTAATTTTAGCAGATATGCTAAAGAATATTGTTCTACCTAATACAATAATTTAGCTGAAACAATAGTGATATAATAGACAAAATTACATAATAATTACAGTGCTTTAGAGCAAGCTATATTAAGGTATGACTCATCACTCAATACGTAAGAAGGTACAGAAATACATCAAATCCAGCAGTGCAGTATAGTGTGGCTCCAGCCAAAAAACAAATTTAAAATCAGCAATCTTTTGTTAATAACTGGGGGAGGAGAGAAACTAATGGAAAGTATGACTATGAATTCTGTTTTACTTTAATGAATTATATTTTTAAAGTAGCAAGTAATAATTGTACAATTAAAATTAAGATTTACGTCTTTTTAGAAAAATACTTAATACATTTTACTATTTGAACCTCACACTTCCTCTGGCAATACTTGTAATAGTTTGCTTTATTGAGAAGGGAGAACTATTCCACTCCTCAGGTGGGTAAATGATTGGTGAAGTGACAAAGCAGTGATGGAATTTTCTAAGGTAATTACTTTTTTTTTTATTAGAATACTGTATCAGTAATTATTTTAAGAGAATAGCTGCACATTGCAACAATCAAGCATAAAACACACATCTTCCCATGAAACATTCTGAATTATTTTCTATAATAGAACTCAATTGAAAACAATTCTTTTAAACACTGCAGAAGCTGAATATATGCATCTCGGATAAAAATGTTCTGAAAATGTCTTCTTTGAATAAGCTTTACTTGAATAAGCAAAAGATATATATACCTTCTATCATTTTCCTATCTGTTAATACTTTCCTTGATAATAAATATAGTCCCAGTTAAAGATATTGTTCAGCAGCACAACACTACAACATTAGCAAAGTTACTAAGCTAAGCTTTTTCTTTCAGAAACTATGATGGTTTGTACTCACCAGGCGTAAAGTTATACCGAGCAGAAAACCCGACAGATTCCAGCTCACCGTCAGCAAAAAATTTAATCCATAGGAATCTGCCACTGGATTTTATCATAGGTGGATTCTGCTGTCCACAGAAACGTCCAATGATTGGGGAAAAGCCAAAAGGTCCATCTCGTACTTCAATATGGTCAAATTTGCACTCCCAAGAAGGCTCTATGGAATATTTTTCATCAAAGTGTAGTTCAATGCATTGTCTAGGGGCAGCTAGAAACGAAAAGAAAATTATCTTTGTATTTTCTAAACCAAGACTTTTCAAACCTAAAACAGAATTAAAGAAAATCAGATATATCAATTTTGTATGCATTATAATATTTTGCTTAATAACTTGTTTGAAAATTTGTACCTCTATATTTTTATAGATTTTTTGCACCATCAGCTTATTTGTCTATTGTTTTCCTTTTAAAAAGTGCTCATGACAGAAGTTCTTGGAAAAATTAAGAGAGATATCTAGGATGTAAACCAAGATACAGTTTAGAAACAGCTTCTAAGAAACTTTTGCATGTGGAAAAACAGTGGGTTTTTATATTTAGGGGGGTGGGGAATGTTAATCAGAATACTTTTTTTACTTAACGCTTGCAAACATGAAGAAAAATATTATCAGAACTGTTCTATAGTAAGAACAACAAATTCAATTCCATATGTACTGCAGTCAATGATAAGCTTGAGTGTAATTGTTTATAGACAGAATTGCTTATCATCTCTTTTGAAACATAAGGACAAATGTAACAAATTCTCACTTAAGAAACCAGATAAGGGTTAAGCAAAATTAACGTTTAGCTAAAGAGCGAACTATTCTACTGCAAACCCTGAAGGAACTTTAGAATGGTCACTTAATCAGACATAAACCCCCTATGTTTATTCCTAGATACAAAGGCTAGTGGCAGTCGGAATGATCTCTAAAACAAATATTCCCTGGCATCTTCCGTATAAAGTAATAGTTACAGGTTGAACTATAGTAAAGGAGAAAAAAAATACTTAAGGTTTTGATTACAGTTTTTAACAGATGCAGCATCCCTGGGATGTGCTGTTCCTATAGCTTAATCCATTCTACAGCAAAAGAGTATGCCTCCAGTGTCTAGATCATGGTGCAATATAGGCTTTTGCTGACAAAGCCTGCTAAGACAAGGGTTTGTTGTACCACTGCCTGCTGTGCCTGTCATGGGATCATTCATGTCCTACACTTTACACATATTAGAAGAGCCTGAAATTGTTATGACCTTTGCCTGAATTATCATTCTTTTCACATGAAAACACACAAGATCAAACTCAGCCAAGTGCATAAGCTTAACATGGAAACTGCTGCAACTCCAGCGGCAATACCTGTCCATATCTTTCCACAGGAATGATAGCAAAACTATTAGTGTGACAAGAACCTAGATCCTGCATGTATTTTGAAATGTTTTAAACTGATCTTTCTGGATGAGCTCACTACTCCCATAAGAGAGAGAATATTTAAAATAGACTAAGTAAGAAGGCATTAGGTAAACTTTATGATTTTACAGAAGACCACACAGTCAGATCACATTTACAGCTATTTCATGTAAATAAATACAGCCTTATTTTATATGAAACATTGAAGAAGATAATAAAACACATTATTTGAGAAGAAAGATTATTTTAATAGCTTTACTTTCAATGTTAATATGGTTGGGTGATTGATATTTATTGAAGTATTTAATTTAACATAAGAAAGAAACCTTATCTCCTATTCTCAATTTGAAGGAATCAACATTTAGGGAAGTACTTACTATTGGCTGGTTTGGTTTTTTACCAATTTACAGGAAAGTTGTGATTTTTGTGCCCATACAAATTCAATGGCAAAATATCAAAACCTAAAGTTTTACATATAATTGCACCAAATTCGCAGTCTATGGAAATGAAACTACTTTGAAAGTATGAAACAAACATTTAAAAAATTAAAATCAGATAATAAAACTTATAAAGAAAATATTCATACTACCATTGGTGTGGTATGAAGACCAAATTAGATCTTTTTTATTATAGTAAAAGAGTGACTAACTGGAAGACATCATCAATTAATGTTATTGAGAAGTTTCTACCCCTGCCTTCACATATTTATAACAAATATTTATTTGAACTTAACTAAGCAATATTAGGGGAGTAGAGAGCAATTAAGACCTTTCAAGAAGGAATCATATTTTGTATGCTTTTATTCCATTTAAGGAGACTTGTTGAGAACTACTCATCATTCACCTAGGGATTGCAGAGTCAGGTATCAAAACCTCCATCCTAACAACTCTTTAAGTAATCTTAAGAATGCTCATTAACGCTTGAAAATCATAAACTAACTATTCAAATATTATGCTATTAACCTACCTAAAGCTTTATTGTAATGTTTTAATGTTGTGAAGTAGATATGAAGAAGAATTCTGCTACTATTGTGTCAGGCAGCATCACACCACAGTACATGGCTGCTCTGCTTTCCACGGCAACAAAGAGATATCTGCTTCAGAAATGTCTTATCCCCTTAACATAGCACATTTGTCCTTTATAAACTTCCTGAGTTAGGCCTTCACTACTCTATTTCATATCAACAGGAGGCTTTTAAGTGCTGGCTGGTTACTAAACCTGTAATGGGTCTTCTCTGAATCTAAGACTCATGCAATATCTGATTACAATGGGCATGAGGCCCCCTCTGAGTTATAGCTTAGTAATTTGATATGATTTTTGGTGTTGAAAAGGAGCCCTAAAGCCAATTACAGGCTCAGTATAATATAAAACGAAGTTTTGTGGGTAAGAGAGATTCAGACCTAGAGAGTTATGCATAAGATCTATTGATTTGGTGAAAGAGAAAAAATAAAAAAGCACAATTTCAGCTACCACCATGTAGCTTTCTGAATCTCACATCAAAAACTAGTTTTGCAATCCGAGTATTAGTCTAGCTTTCTTTTCTCTGCTTTTGTTTATTTTTCAACAAAGTCAAGATGAGGTTTTTCCTAGCGAACCTCAGTTTTTGCTAGAGGATCAGGAAGAATCACATTAGCTCAGGAAGCAGTCAAGAAAGAATTTTTACTTTCCCCCAAAGCTCCCATGTGTAGAGGGTGCTCTACTTTCAGAATGGAGCACTGACTATTCATTAGCACTGTTTCTCCACCTCAAAATAAGGCTGGGGAATGAATTTTGCGGCTGGACTACTGATCGTTCACACTCCTTAAATGTTAAAATCATCTCCTGGCATCATTTCAGCCATACCAGTCAGAATAGCCTAAACCCTTTCTTAGGCATGATGTGGTGGTTCGCATCAGTCAAGGACCATTTACTGCAAGTAGTTTGCATCTGTACTTTTGACTGGGAAGGTGATAGGAGTTAATCTGCACATGTCAATCAGCCTTAAGACCAATGAACATTTCCTGACCTGTTTTGGGTATTAGTACTGCCTGTGTCCCAGCATGCTCTACAAGGCAGTTCAAACAGGATGAAGTCCTTTCTCCTAACAGTTTTGTGTTTCTGTAACTGTGGTGATCACAAAAGACTGGGCAAAGGGAAGAAGGGGTGCTGTACACGCATCCATGCACCTTACCCTCATGTGCTTTTAAATGCACCTCTGTGCTTCAACTTGTACAATATATAGAGTTAAAGGTTAGAGGGACTGTTACTTTTTTTTTTTTTTTGGTAATAATCTACCTAAGAAACAAAATTATTCAAATCTTCCTAGAAATTACCATAAGGAATGAAAACACACAATTCAAACTCCCAACTTGAATTTGCTTTTAGCAAAAAGTAAAATATCTTTAGCAAAGGGTACCATCACTTATATTCCGGCTTTAGGAAGGGTTTCTTTGCCAAACACAAGCTAAAGTGATCAGGTACTGTATAAACACACATCTTCTGCCACAGCTTTTGCGTCAAAGTGTGTGCAAAAGTGGTTATGGTAAAACTTACAGAAATACAATAAGTCCAAAATAATGACTAATAATACTGAATGTATAGCTACAGAAAAACAAAACAAACCCACCAAACAAAAAACCCAGAATATGCAATTATTCCAGACTGGATTGGAATATGGTCATCTAACCAGAAAAGGAGGGATGGAATGGTCATTTCCAGCATCCTTATTCACAAGTAAAGCCCACTCACATCTTCAGAACTTTTTCTGTGGCTACAACATTTAGGAAAAGTCGTTGTCAAGTTCAAATGAAATACATTGGAGCTATCTCACAAAATGATTTTACTTCAAATCTTAAAAATCTTCCATATTTAACTTCCCTTTGTCTTTCTTCAAAAATGTTTAATACCATGGAAAGACTACTTAATGCTTGTTTGTCTCCTCATATTTTTCATCTAATTATCTTACACAAGTGTTACCTTGAGATTTTACACTCAATGAAAAAAAGACATTGGGTTCCAACTTGTGGTAGAAGAGCAGTTGCAGAAAAACCACACAATTAGGATTTTAATTCTGATCAGCCTCCCAGTCTGTGTATCTGACAGCTGAAGTTAAGCAAAAAATCTGTCTCAATCTACTGCATGGAAATCAGAAACTGAACTCTACACCTATCCCATCTATTTGAACTGCTACATTACTGACAGTTTTCAATAATCTTTGGTCTTTCTGGATGTCCAGCTGTTACTGATAAGAAAGCCACCTACAACCTCCTTTTAAAAGAGGATTCTTTTCTTGTTTTGATAAAAACTGTTTTGAACACACACAACAACAAAAAAAAACCCCACTGTGAAATTCAAAATTACTTCAAGCAGAGACTCATCATACAGTGATACATGACCCCTTTCCAACACCTGTGAAAGATCTAGGATTAAAGAGTCTAATCATCTTCAGTGAAAACATGGAAAGCCTTCCAGAGAGATATCTCTAAATGTCCACAAAAATATAAAGTGGGTATTTCATATCTCCATAAAGCAATTTTAGTCCATGCCTATATTTTTAAATCAGCATTTAATTATTAAAGACTGGAGAATAGATAAAATATTACAAGTATTTCACCTGAAGGATTTCCAAACCAATTCTTAAGATACATTGTGTAAAGTATGAATATCCCACTCCCCAGGTATTTTTAACACAAACAAAAGCCTTTGCTCCTTTCCCTTTGGAGGACACATGCCAAATTTTCTGCAGTCTGGCAAAAGCTAATGCTGCCACTGCTGCGGTCATTTCAGCCAGCTGTGAATTTTGCCAGGTTGGAGTCATGAATGTACAAAATAAGAGTGAAATTGGGCCCAACAGGGAATTTAATGCATACACTCAGCTATTTCCTATTTTCTATATGCCAAATGAGACAGTAAAAGAACAAATTCTCAATGAATTTTGAAAGGCAGGTAGAACTCACCAGAAGCTCCTTTACAGCATAATAATTTTTGTACTGAGTCTGTGACTTCTGGATGACCTAAAGGATTTGTTTAGAAAGGCATCCAATCTGGACTTTAAAATTCCTAGTTGTTCCAGCAGTTACTTATCATTACTACTAAAATAGAGTAAAAAACAAACAAAAAAAATGAAAAAAAAAAAAAGGAAAAGCAAAAGCAAAAGAGAAAGTTCTAGCTGTTTGAGTTTGATCTGCTTATGCCTTTGACTGCTAGGATAGAAGCCTCTACAGTCAGAAATCCTATTCTCTTTCAGAAACTCACAGTCCATGATCATGGCAATTTTTGCCAGCTCCTTTACTTCATCAAAGTAATTTTGAAATTATAAAAGGCTTGCATACATATAAGCTAAGCTACAATATGGGTGGCAAAATTGTATTATGAGGTGAAATTCTATACTATTACAATACACTACATGTTAGAGTCGTCACTCAGGTCACTAGAGTCAGTAGGAATTGTTTTTGAGGGAAGCCGTAAGTATTTGCCCCAGACTGTGTTTGATAGCAAAAAACGCAGGAACAAAAGCAAGCAGGCAGGAAGGAACCAGATGATTCATATATGTATTTAAACTCCTGTCATACAGCTGTCACTATGGTATACGCAGTCCTGGATTTCTGAACTCTGTAAAACATACAAAGGAGAGAGAGCAGTGTGGGAATGCTATTATGGATCACATTGACAGTCCACCTCGTTTGGTTTTCTGGTGTTCAACAGCAGATAGAAGCTATTTGAAGCATACTGAATCTCAATAACAAATATAGGAATAAGATGCATATGAAGATGTTTCTGTCTTACACTAAAATTGATATTTATGTCCTGGATTAGCAAGGATTATCCACAACATAGATTGTTATCTGACCTCAAAGATATTGCTATTAGTAAAATAATTAATCTTTTGGATTTTTTTTGCATTCCTTTGACTTCAACATCTCATGCCAATGAGTTCCACAGAATATAAAAGGTATGGGAAAAAGTTTTCATTTGCTAGCCTTCTTTATACTATTCTGTCATTTGTATATGTTGCAAAAAGAATAAATATGGACAACTAATTGACCAAAATTAACAGCTAGTGTTTCTTGTCCTTCAGTGTTTCTCCTTTTGCCTTTTTTTAAAACTGCTATATTTTAAAATATCAATTCTTAGACATCTTACTACATCTCTGTTTATTTTTGTGATGTTTCTCAGATATGTGTATTCTTGACCTTTTTAGAGGACAGAAATAGACATGGAAAGATGAGAGTTGAATATGTTGTGCATTATGCATGGTTTTCATCAGATTATATACTAATAGAGCTGATATCATCATGGGCTTTAAAATACCCATTTGCAATCCAAACTGTTATGACTGGGTAGGAAGCAGAAAATACCAGTGTCATGAGACATTACGTGCAACTGGATTTTGCCAGATTGATTTCTCCCATAAATTATATCAAGATGTCTGATAAATTTGGATTAGTCCTTTTACTACACATCGCTCCAAACTCATCAACATGGAATTTCATCTTCACCATAAAAGTTGATTGAGTAAATCTCTCCTTCTTAAATTGTTCTTAGGTATTTCCAATTTAAGCTTTTCTAAATCAGGTTATTTCAACAGTGTATTTTGCCACCTTTCGTCTTATTATATTTTGATAAGTAGTTAATTACTGTAATAAAGACAAAGATCTTTACAATAAAGGGCTTTCAGGTGCTTTCTTACTTCTTACTGAAAGGAGGAACACCTTTTGGCCTGAGATACTGGACTAGTGTTTAAAAAAAAAGTTTGTTGCTTCTTTTTTTTTTTCCCACACCTTTTCTCTTTAATGATAAAACACATCTCTGTGTTTCAGGTCCTTGAAGATACAAGAGGCTTGCTTCTTCCCATCCTCACAGAAATGTGAGAAAGATAATTTTATCAATACATGTAAAAGAGACCTGGATCAACATAACAAAATATATAGCGCCAAGTAGTACATACTAAACATATATATTTATGGGGTTTTTTTTTTATTTTTAATTTTATTGTAGCTCAATTACTAAACTATGAAAGAATTTAAACCTTTACCATACATCTGCTTAAATTTCAGACTCAAACGGGAAGAGTGGGTAGACATAAATCTTCTTTAAAGGGTTTGTCTGACTCCGTGATTTATACTCGCCTCTTTACTTCTGACTTCAGTCAGGATACCTAACATTAAAGTGGGATTCAGAGATCTACATCATTTGGCTGTGATTTATTTTCCTAACCAAAACATTTACTATCCATCATTTCCCTTGAAGTTTTTTATGAAATATATTTTAGTAACTCAACACTAGATTTGGAAAGGCAAACTGGTTTCTAAAAGGGTCTATTTGGGGGGTTCTAAACCAGCTAATTCAATTTGAGTCAACTATACACCTTTGGAAATCTCTTTTGGTACCACCTGCATCTAGAAAATAACTATTTCTGTAATTGCTGGATCCATCATTTGTAGTTGATAATTCTATCCAACCAAGCATGGATAGAACAGGCAGCAGTGTTGTATTCTGCATGTATTCACAACTCATGAATGAACCTTCTTGGTTCTGGTGACTTAACATTCTGTACTCGATCCACCTTTTCTGCTACTAAGCTCTGACAGTATCTAATCTCTATTACTTTCCACTCATTCATTTTTACAATAACCTTTTCAACATCCATTGTGCTAAGACTGATGAAAAGAAACTGCATTAACTTGCTTGTAATCCACCTCTAGCCTTTCTTTATAACACCTCCATCCCTGCAACTGTTTACTCTTTGAAAGCTGTGTTTTACAGCTGTTTGGTGTTAATGTTTATGCTTTTCTGGTTTTGTTTTGTTTCTTGGAGCTTTTTTTAATATGGTTACTTTTATTTCTCATGAACAATCGGAAAATTTTTATACTCACTATAGGGATATTTTTAATATATATATATTTTATATATATTTTATATATACTTTGCCGTATATATATATACTTTTCCCTTACTACACTATCCTTTAATCTTATCCCTGATTCAGTTATGATAAATGCAAAGAATTCATACGACATTCAAAAACGTTTTTGTTTTCTGTGTTCACATTTTACTAATTTAAAAATATTCTTTCTTCTGTCATCTTACAGCATTTTAGGTTCTCTTCATTCTCTGAATATCCTGGAATAAATTATATAGTGTTTATTACTAAGCGAATCATGCACACTTACCACCTGAACTAATATACGACTGATTTCAGAAAAAAAAAAAAATCAAGTATTTTTCAGTATTTCTTGCTATGCACTAAAAAAATTTAAAATTACATACCAAATCAAACCAAAAAAATTAAAAATTGCAGGGAGGAAGCTTCTCTAAATCTCGTCTCTTGAAAAGACTTATCACAGTCACATAGGCTTTACCTTCTCTTCACATATAATAAAATAAAACACTTGGGGTTTTTATACAGTGATGATTGAATAAAAACATTCTTCAGCTGGTCACCTTCTATAATGTAGACGCACTCCCTGTCAGGAGGATACTTGTTGGGATAATTGGGAGAAGTGAAGATGCCTCCTTCTGCATATTTTGTCCAAGTTCCACACTGCACTGGTTTCTGTCCTTCGGAAGTAGTTTGCTTTTCTGTGAAATAATCACATTAAGCGTTATATAATTACCTCACAAATTACTATGTCCCTATGACACTTTGAACTCTCTTAGACAATAAAACAGTTCCTCCTGTCAGTGGCTTCAGCAAGCCAGTCTATCAGCAAACTACTTGCCTTAATGTAGGAATACATCAGTCACAAAATCAAGAAAATTTAGAGAATTATGACAGAATATATAAATTCTTTTAAATTTGTAGCAGCTTGACTCTATATTCACCAGGCAGAGATAGATTGGGGAATTCCTGGATTCTAGTTCACAGATTAATTTTTTCTTGCTATTTGCTGTAAAATGAATAAATAGCTCTAAGGCCAGGAATCACAGCCCCAACTTTCCTCCTCCTAGATGAATCAGAGAGCAGAGTTAGACCTTCTTGTTTGCTTTTTTCCTAGCCCTGAAACTCTTGCACTTCTTTCTGCACATTGGCAGAGAGCCTGGATACAAAGTTTTGAGTCTGTTCAGGCTGAAGAAGATGAAGCATCAGTTTCTGGGCATCATGCTTTAACAAGCAAGCTAAAATAAGATGGTTTCTTCAAAGGGGAAAATACCTATGCTGGTATTAAAAGGAAGTATAGTAGGTTCTAGATCTCATACAGGTACCTGAAGAGGACTCCTGTGTTTTGCTGTGAATGAAGTACCTATGTTCAAGAAGTGCCCCATTTAACCTAAACCTCTGATGTGCAGAGATGTGTTGTTTGAGGCACCCACTTATGATCAATGAAGGGAGACAGGTACCTTCCAATGAAGATTTTAACCACCTGAGATCTGCCTTATGCTCTGTAAGCATTTCTCTTTCTTCCTGGTCTGTATTCAAGTTGAGTACGACACAATTCCTAATTTCCTGAAATGAATTCAGGCCTACAAGGACTGATCATTCAGACACAAGCTCATGCACACACTGTGCTTAGCAGCTTTCCCCACTTGGCTCTCAACACACTTAGCATCCTGGGCTTTAAGAACATTTTTCTATCCCCACCCAGCATAAATGCACCCATGATACCTAATTTCAGATTTTGAATTCTACTTCAACAAGCTATCTTAAGTGTAAATAGCTCAGTGCCCAAACCGGATTTCCCAATATGAAAGCGGCGGTACTTTACAGTGTTTAGACAGAGTCAGGCACAGTTAATTAGGTCTAACTGTGGAACAGGTCACTAACTTCTTAAAAAGAAAAGTATCGCTGGATTTTTGCACATGTACAGGCACAATAAGACTCAACACAAATGAACAAAGGACAGATACTAGCAGTAGGTGAGCTACTAAAAATTTCAAGAACTGAATTAGCAATTCAAATTCATACTTTGGGCTCTAGTATAATGTCTGAAAAAAATGTCTGAAGTTTACATACCTGTTCCTTTTTTGGTTGCCCCACACAAATGTAAGATGATTAGACTTGCTACAACTGAAAAAGAAACATGCGTTAAATATCACAGTGCGATAGTGCTTGCAATCCAATCAATTGTAAACATCTATCTTAGAAGAATACAAATTAAATAGAAGTGCTGTAAAAAAGTTTCATTTCTATTTGCATCTTAAAATTGCATATTTTGTATAAGCAAGTTTCTTTGTGACCTGTCCTTGTAAATATTTGACTTTGTAAAAGTATCCAAATAAAGAGGAGATCTTTTGGGCTTAACACAAAATCCCCAGGCACTGATGTTTCTCTCCTTTTTATTTTTTTTATTTTTTATTTTTTTAGTATTAGAGAAAAATGCCTTACCAATACTTATTTATACAATCATAGCTTGGGAATAACAGAAAAGTGGCTGCTTTTAACAAAGCCATGCTAAGTTTCAGTGCCACTGGACTCACTAACGTCTCTCACTACGGCATAATAAAATTTGAAAATGAGTGCTGGGAGTAAAGAAGTGAGGGGTTGGGTTCTTCACATCTATCAAAGCATTTGCAAATCCCCAGTGAAGTAAATCATTATGTGTGCTTAACAGTCTCATTAATCTAGTTTGTTTGACTTGTCGAGAGGGTGTTGCTTTGTGCTGCAAGGAATCCACAGCCCATTTTGCAAAGAGAAATCTCCTATCTCTAACCATGACAGGATAGCTATGCCTCTTAGGAACAAATGTGACTTTTCTGAGAAGGGCTTCAACCTGGACATAATTCCTGAGTTTCTCGGAGTTTCTGAATAAAACATTTTAACTAGAAAAGGCTAAGAGACAAACACTTAGGCCAGTCATAAAGAGACTGCTTTGGAAAATCAAAGTGACTTAGCTAGCTATCTGATGAATCATGCACTGATTATAGCGTTTTCTTGTCATCACCCATATCTTCTTTGGCTTTTGTGGAGAAAGTGGGATAGCAAAAGCATAAGAGAACAGATCCATAAGTTCTTGGAGTGCTTGGGGTTTTGACCCTAGCTAGTTTGGCATTAAGCCCAGACATACTGAAGTCAAAGTGGAAATGAAGTTGTGTGTTTATTCCAAGCATTTTGGATCAATCAGCTGCCATTACTATTGTTGACTATGATGAGGAATTGATAGACCTGTGGTCTTTAACAGACATAATCAAATGGCATGCTTTCCTCTTCTTACCTCCAAGACACACCAAAGGTCACCATGAGCTAGCAACTAGCTACCTGCATGACCCTTTCAAAGATGGTGCTTCCATGATTTTCAGCTTTTACACTGCAAATGGTATGCAATTTTTACCCTGAAGGAAGCCAGTGTCCATATTTCCAGTATTCTGACAGCACTGGGATCTCTATTTATATGCCTTTGACCGTGTCCCATGTGACAGAGGGTTTGAGGCATGGATGATGGCTATCTTATTAAGCAGAGAAAGGCTTTAGTTCTGGGAAAATGAAGACTTGGCAGCATATTCACTATTTCTTGGTCAGGATCACAGCCCCTGTGTCTTTTTGAATCCCTCAGCTAACAGAGACGGATGTTGGCAGAGCTGGTAGTTAAAAACTTCTGTGTTGGAGACATTCAGTGAGAACACTACATCTTCTGCTCGGATCTGAATGCTGCCCAGTCATTCATGCCCTTACTCTCCTCAGGGATGGATTCTGGAAATATGTACTAGCTGGGACTCTCCCCACCACCTGTGTCAAAATCTTAAGGCAATGCAGGATTCACCCATTTCAGAAGTTGCTCATTTACTTTAGCTGTGTTTTATGCAGTGAACGTACTGCATCTATGCCTGTAATCCTCACCAGTCAGAACCTAATTTCTCAATAGTGTAAGGTGGATTGGTGTTAAAATATGGAACCAGCTGAAGATGTTCTTCCTGCCCACAAATTTATGGGAGCTAGAATAGGGTGCACAGCAGCCAAACAAAACCCACGAGAAATATTTCTTCTTAGGCAACGAATAACAATTCATATCTGATTGTTACAGGTTCATTTCAGACACCTTTACCTATCAGCTCTCCCCTCCTTTTCCATATGGAAAAAAAAAAAAAAAAAAATCAGAGGAGAGAGTTGGTCCAAGTCACAGATATATTGTTACCGAGATGACAGAAAAAACACAGGTCTTTTCAATTCCAGCTGTAACTGCTAGAAAGGATGACTCCAAGCCACAGAGAGATGTTATTCCAAAACAGGGAGCTACGCTTGCATATTATCATGTCAGTATTGATTATTACTAAGGAGTCAAAATAGTCTTGATAACAAAATCTATTAGATGAGACTAAGACACTAGTTTTTTTCTGGACACACAATATCTAACATTTGGATAGATGAAATTAAATACTTCTCCCATATTTCAATAAGGGAGAAAGCTTTCTGATGTAGTGGCATTAACACCAGCATCACCAAAATCTGTATATTGCCAGAAAGCAATTAAAATTCTGGGTGTTATGGGAAAGAGATAACTCAGTATTTTTTACTTAAGGCAAGGCAGGACATTTTATTCTGTGACCCCTTGTCTTTTTATTCCTCAAGCCACAGGAAAAGAACAGTGTTTCTCACAGACAAGGAGAAGGAAAAAAAAAAAAGGCCGCAAAGAGACCAACCATGCAATCTTCACTCACTAAAAACTGTCACTTGGGAAGCTTTGACAGTATGGCAACAATATTGCGATTGTTTGGGTTAGGGAATTATTCTAAAGAAGTTTCCATTAAATTTCTCATTGCATTCTCACTTGTCTTCCTCCTCCCCCTTTTTTTCCTAATCACGGGTGTAATTATAATCATGCTTTCTAGTTCCACTCTAATTACACATCTTTGCATCTTTTTGGATCTGTGCGTTTTTCCATTATACATTATGAGATTTACCTCTTGGCCAGGCAGCTTTTTGGAGGCTGCGACTTGGCATAGACAGGGCTTAGCATAGGATAGAGCTGTTGGACAAGCACTAGCCGGCCATAGAGCTGCTCTTGCACAGGTGTGGGCACACACAGGTGCTGGAAGGAACCGTGGCCAGCCAACCCGCTTCAGCAGAGTGGACTCTCCAAAACTAAGACGGGAGAGGGGGTCCCATCCACGCAGCGCGGGGCCCCCGGGGGTCTTCGACGAATGACTGTTACGTCTTAGTGCCTCCTGAAGGATTTCGCCCCGGGCGGCCGGATCCGCCCCGCCGGGATCCGTGATGCGGGTTCCGTGACAGCTATAAGCCGCCCCCGCCGCGGCACTCGGCGCTACCCCGCTGCCACTCGCCCCATGGCACCCGGTTCGAGACCCGGCTACGGCTGCACCGCACCGCAGCGGACAGCGGGGGCCGTTCTCCCTCTTTTCCCCCGTCACGCTGAAAGCCATGAGGCGCCTCGCGCCCCGATGGACCCCCCATCCTGCGGGAGCGTACCCCCCGCCCCACAGCGCTGACAGACACCGGCTCCCTCCCGCTGCACTGCAGGGAGGTGGGGAAGGGGTACTGCCTGTGCTGGGGGTAGTCTACCCACACGCCGCGGAGGTCTGAACGTCCCGTTACGCTAGTTGTGGAGGCAGCGCAGGGCAGGAGCCCGAGCGCGGCGGCGGAACTCGGCCGCGGGAGGGCGGGAAGAGGGACATACTCACTGTGAAAGAAGCTGCGCCCATGGGTCATGTCTGTTCCTTACACAAGGGGCTTCGGTCTCCACTAATTCCATTTAGATACGGGAGGACTTCCAGTGGCGGGAAGAGGATGGAAGTAGGAGAAAACAAGAAGAAATAATAATAATAAAAAAAAATCCCTAAGCCCACACACAGCAGAGCGGAGCAGCCCTTCCTCTCCTTCGCTCTCCCTCACCGCCTTCAAATGATCACCGCCGGCTCAATCCCATCGCACCCGAGCTCTCATCAGCACCACCATGAGCGTTGCATCGCGGCGGCGGCGGGCACGGCGGCGGCGGCGGCCGAGGAGGAGGAGGAGG
>JANHGB010042740.1:2100-13216 GCA_026283785.1 Coracopsis vasa
AACTGTCAGCAGCAGCTGAAATCCTTTTAAATCATGAGGTGTTTTCTTTCTGTGTGCCAGTGGGTTTCTGTGGTACGTGAGCGCGTCAGATCTGTCAGTGTGAGCAGAGTGCACAGAGAAAGCGTGAGCCTTAGAGCTCACATGAGGAGAGGCTGGAGAAATGAAGGGCAGCGGTGCAGTGAGAGCACTCAACAGTCCTGTAGCCGTACCCAAGCTGCAGATTGCTGTGGAGTAGCAGGGGTGCCTGGAGGTCTCCAGTCCACACCACTGCTCAGAGCAAGCCCAGTAAAGCAGGCTGCTCAGGCCTTGCCTGTTTGATACCTCCCACAGGCTCTCTGGGCCCTGGTCCAGCATTTGACCTGCATCAGAGTAAAAACTTTCCTCGTATTTAATGGGAATTTCCCATTTTCCACCTTGTGTGCATTGCCTTCTGTCCCCTCCCTGCACACCTCTGAGAAGAATAGCTCTGTCTTCTGTGTGCCCTTCCATTAGGTAGCTAAAACCAGAGCAAATAGTGCTCTTGACTTACACCACAGCGGTCTTGTCTTGGTTCTGCCATCTTGATATCTATGTGCAAATGGAGGTATCCAAAATGCGAGTGAAAGCTTACAGCTGCCATGGCCAAACACGTTACTTTTCCTGGATCTGTGAAGATCTTTTCTGCTGAAGTGTGCTGAAAGCCCATGCAAATCTACCTGTTGTTTTCCCTTGTTGTGCCAGTGGAGGGAATGAGACTCTGGCAGTCATGGGAGACATGAGACCACTGAGAGATGTGGATGACTCTGCTCATTGTGGCCCTTACTTGTCAGGTGTGATAACTGTAGTAGATTCGGATCTGTGCTTTGTGTGGCAGGGCTTGTCATCTCAGATGCTCCTGGTTGTAGGTGTGCACCTTTTCTTATTTGAAGGGGAAGGTCCTGTTTTATAATAAAATTTCCAGGCCTACTTAGAGTGGTCTGTGGTGTTACTTGGCATTATATAGCTGTGGGATGAACTCTGGAAATTCCCTACTGCTTCTGTAGTTCTGTTCTCCACAAAAAAGCGAAGTTAAATGCCTTTAATGATACAGGCTGGATTTTATGTCTCCTAGATGCTATTTATGTGGCTCTTCCAGAGCCATTAACAACCACTGACTTGTTCAACACATTAAAATACTTTGTGTAGCTCATTACTGAAGTATCTCAGTGCATTAAAAACGCAGTGTTGGTTTCCTTTATGTTTGCCTCATAGTAGAGGCTGATTCTTTTGTTTTATTTTTCATGTGTAACACTTAATGCATTTTGTGCATAAACAGAAATAAGGTTTTGGGGCATGAAAAGTAACTAAACTTCTATTGATACAGCATGAAGAAAATTCCTTTAAGGCAGGAAGTACTAAGTTGCTTAGAAATGCGAAGTGAACCTTTGGAAATTCATAACCTTGTCAAATGCTTTTTGATGTGCCACATGTTATATTAAACCGTGAATTTATTCTGAAGGCAGGATGAAGGGATAGAACATTCTTTCATTTCAGCACAAACACGACTCTTCTGTCATTGTGTGGAACTCCTGCTGAGAGTTTGAATTTTGCTTTTGCTCACCTAATCTTTCCCTGTTTTCCCAATGCAGGTTTTCCAGCTTGCTGCACATCTCGTTTACTGGGGAAAAGCAATTATTATTTATCCGCTGTGTGAAAACAATGTCTACATGCTTTCTCCAAACGCCAGTGTCTGTCTGTAAGTAGAAGGAAAATGAGTTACTGTGGCAACAAGGTGGTGATAAGTGCAGAGATGCACTGCAGATACATTTCTGCAGTGATGTGGGCTTTTGGAAGTATTTACCTTTTAAAGCTACTTTTAGTACATTTGCTTTCCAAATGCCCATATCAGAAAGGCTGTATGAACCTGAAACAATATGGAAACGTTTACAAAACAAAATGCTTTATGATGTTAAATAAATGTTTCATAGGAGTATCTGTGTATCTGGCACACAGCATCACCTGAAATTAATCAAAAGTAGCAACTCGGGCTATGGTTGCTATCGCTATTGTTTTGTATGATGGCATTTTCCACTGATAAGTCTTCTCACAGACAGAAGGCAATGTGGCCATTTTGAGAGCAGGCAGCAGCAAAACAAGGAAGATGTGGAGGCAGTGGTGGGTATTTTTACTCTGCTGAAGATTGGCAACTCTTACTGTGTTGGGTTTTGAGATATTTCTAGAAACTGTGTTGGAACTCAGTTATAGGAAAATAGTTTTAAATCAAAACTTCTCTGATGGGATTATAAAAATAGAGCTGGAAGGGACCTGGAGGTCATTCAGGAACAACTGTTCCTGTGCTGTATATGGCAGTGCTGTTCTTGAAGACCTTTGTAGATGGGAATTCTAAGTCAAAAAGTTTTCCTAATGTTTAACTTCACTCTCCTTTACTTCTGATCAGTCATATTGCTTGTCCTGTCAGCATAGTCAGGGAGAACAGTCACATCTGCAGTTGCGTTTTGCATATTCAAAGCTTGTATTATATCCTGCTCTTCCCTGTCTTGTCTTGACTGCCCAGTCCCTGCTCCTTTGATCAGAGACTGTGCAGGTCTAGACTTTTTATCATTTTTATTTTTATTCCCTGTATTCTCTCCATACCTTGAATACTGTACTGCAGCCGAATGCAGCGCCAAGGTGAAAGTGTGTATGCTTCTTGCTTACTTTTGCAGGATGCAGCATGCCATAAACTATCCTTATTGTTTTTTCTAGATCACAGACAGTATTCATTTGGGAATTGGCACTTCTGTAATGCTTAAATGGATAAATGTTGCACTGACCAGCAATATAAAACTGATTTCTATCTTTACCTTTTTTCTGCAGTTACTCTCCTTTAGCAGATGCGTTTTCTTGTCAGTTCCGGGGGCACAACCTGCCATCAATGCTTTCCAAGTTCTCCCTTCCAGTGTCACTCTCAGAGTTCAAGAACCCACTTGCGCCGCCTGTTCAGGAGGTGAGATGAAGAATATACAAGAGTTCCTTGTTCTTCTGCTAATGAGAACAAGGAATAGTGTTGCTTCTGGAGTACTTAGTCCGGAACCTGCTATCGTAGGTTTAGAAGTTGCCAATTACTGTGTTTCCAACCTTATGATTTGTTGTTTCCTATCTGCATGCCAAAAAGCTTTGAGGATGTTCAAGGTGAAGCTGTGCGGATGCTGTGTGCTAGCAAAGCACATCCTAAAAGAAAAATCAGAATGTTTCTTTTCCTTGAGTGATTTTGTAGGGAAAACTGAAACTCCATTTGGTCTGTTGAAAACTGTCATAAATTAGTAGGGCTGAGTGCAAGTTTGTGGATTCTTCACAATCACATTTAATTTTATCATATTCCATCTGTTTTAAGTTCACAATCTGGTTTTAAAAGCAAACTGTCTGTTCATTTAGCTTTTGCTATGAAACTGGAATTGTTTAAAGGCTGTTAGAGGAAGTAGACTCAGCATGTAGTCAACAGAAATCCATGTGTTACAACATTAGTAGTTTAATGTTCAGACTTTGGATAATAATATATGTATTTTGGATTTGTGAGCTGTTGTTTTGCTTATGCATAGATCATGGCTTGCAGCATTGCTGGGAACTGGTGAAATTCAAGAAAGAGCTCAATAATGTGAGGTCTGCTGGCTGACACTGTTGTATTCCCCAGTGAAGGAGCTTGGACCTCTGAACACAGCACATTGTGGCAAAGGAAGCACAGGCGGATTTCTTTAGCTGTTTCTTGTAGTGTTGCTTTCTAGCCTTCATAGTTTGATGACTTGCTGGCTTTATGAATTAAGCCACTGTTCAGATATCTGGAAGATTAACATCAGTTGCGCACACAGGCACAGTTGTTAGAGAAGTATTTGTTGTAATTACAGGTCGGCAGAGATTATGATCAGAGATAAAGATAAGAAGTGATGTAGAGTCTAATCCCAATAGTATCTACTGGTCAGCTGCCACCTTGGGAGGCAGAGGAAGAGCAGTTTTGCTGTGTTGCCAGTACTTTGTTGTAGTTACAGACAGATCAGTGTCCTGAAGATTGAAGCTGAATTAATAGCATTAATTTTATTCTAGCTGCAGTAGCTTCAGGAGTCATTCCCAGTACTGCTTTTAAAATTAAATACTTGCCTTAATACTTCTCTTTCAATACTTCTGGTCGTTCTCAGACATCCTACTGTTTAAAACACATAGATAAAGTCTGCCTCTTAACTGCTGCAGTTATGCCTTGAAACAACAGTGCACACTCAATGTTTGACAGAGCTGCTGGGGTGTTAAAATGGCTGGTTTAGAGTGTGCACCTTCTCTCTGATGCGCACCTGTCCGTGGTAGGGTCTTAAAGGTCAGCGGCACAGCTTGTTTTCGTCGTCATTTTGGTGTGTATGAAAGGATGAAGGATGATGCTGTGAAAAACTATGGAAGTGCCTTCTACAGTCTGAAAAGGGGAGGTGAGAACTGCGGTTGCAGAAGATTCGGGGCCACATTGGCAGGGCATGTGTGTGAAGATGAAAGAGCTCACTGTACCCTGGTGAGCTGTTCTGAGCCATGGCAACTCAGCTTTTGATAAAGCTAAGTATGACAGTTCTTGCAGGAGTTTAGATTAGATAGACTTTTTAGATGTTTCCATATCAGTACATTTTCTTCTACTTTGATGCCTATGTTATTTTTTGTTAGGAACTAGAGTGATAAATCCAGTTCTGTCCTGAAGTAGTCAGGCTCCAATTGTAATTAAGAGAGGTCTAGTCAATACAACAATTAACCTGATGGAATGTGGGTGGGTTTGTGTTCTGCTGTGTAGTGATAAAAAATGCTGTACTCTGAACCGTAAATATTGTCAAATCGTATTTGCTTTGCCTTTGGATGAAAAAAACCCCCAAAGTCAGGACCTTTCACTGAAGTGTTGCTCTTTGTGTACATAGGAGGGGATGGGGATTTTTAACTTTGAAGATTTTCACTAGTATTCTGTTATCTTGTGCTTTTCATCAAACTGACCATATTGTCCCTCTTTCTGAATGTCATCTGTGCTAGAAGGTCAGTACAGTGGGAAGGGCTGTATTTTCTGCAGAAACTGTTACGGTCTCATGTCATCCATCCCATTTGATTCTTGTCTTAAGCATGGGATTGGCTCCCTCCTTTTGGCACGTGCTTCTCGATGGGCAGAAAATACAGAAGGCGTTAATAAAACATGATACAAACTAGGAAGGCTGTTAAAGAGCCCTTCCTCCTGTTTGTATACAAAGTCATACTGATTGACTTGAAAGAAGACAAAGTTATTTCTGTTTACTTACTGTTACATAGGTAGAATTGCTCCATTCCTTTGGGGAGGTACAAAGATGACCCTGGCATTTCTATGCTTGGGGTGCTGTGGTATTTTTTGCCTGGTAGTAGGTACAAACAGCCTGAAGCACCTTGAGCAAGGACAAGACTGCCTTGAAAGATGAAGTGCATGTCTGTGTTCTGCTTTTGAGGTCTGTCTGTGAAGTCGGTAGAAGTCTTCCAGTGAGCGGTGTCTCCCAGGACCACCAGTGCTCTCAGCCATGCCTGTGCTGGAGACAAGAATTCTTGAGCCTGTCATCTTGATCTTTTCTTGCCTGTGATGACAAGCAGTATATTGCAGTTGAACTCTGTGGTTGTTGTATATGTGTGAGTGGTCTTGTACTTATAATTTGAAAAGGTTTTGGTATTTATATAATGATTTCTATGCTAGTTTCCCTTTCTCTATGTTTAACCTGCCTTGCTTGGACAGCAGTGTCGCAACAGTGAGAGGATGAGCCTACGCCTACCGCTCAGCCAATCTAATGATATCTCAGTGCTGTTGAGAGGAGGCCCAGTTTTTCCTTTCCACTTTCAGGTGTGCACACATGCCTTCTTCCTGTCCCTCTTCCCTTTGCACTAGAGCTCTGGCTCCTGTCCAGCTTCACTCGGTTCACTTGTTTCAGCAGCACTAATTTTCTGCCAGGTTAGCAGGTGGAATTTGCTCAGGAGGAGATCAGCAAGCTCCAGGGCTGGTGCAGAATGAGGGATACACTGCTGCAGCTGGGGATGTGAGTGAGGAAAGCAGAACAATTTTCCCCTTTTCACAGGAGTGAGTTGCCTGTTAGCTCCACCATGCTGTGTAGTGTCACCTGGGCTTACAGCAGTTCGAGGTAGCCTGGGACTGCCTTGAACAGCAGCCAGTTTAGCTCGTGCTGCTGGTGCTGGATCTCACTAAGGTGCAGCCATGGAGTGAGGAGATCCTGTGAGCTGATACAATAGGGAAACTCATCTTCCTTTTAGTGTTTTTACTGGAGAAGCAGCAGTTTGCATCTCCTCTACCGTGACCCCAAAGAAGCTGTCCTTCCTTCTGCTGCCTGTGACTTGTTTTCTGTCCCTGTGCTCTCCTCTCGCTTTGATGTGGCTGCAGAGCACCCCTTAGTGGAGCTCTGGTGGTGTTTGGTGTGGTGCACACCTTTCATAACCTTCTGCAAAAACACAGAAACACTTGGTGACCTAAACCCCTTAGTCCTAGGGACTGCAATTGGTGCATGGCAGTGCTTTAACCTGCTTTCCAGTGCAAGGCTTTGTATAGTATCGGAGTTTCATCACCCAGCTACTCTGTGCTGTTTCTTTGCAAACCAAGAGAAAGAGAGAATGCTTGTGGCTTCCCCTCATCTGCATTATGGCCTCAACTAGTTCATCTGTTCCAGAAGATGCTATAACATCTCTCTACCCTGCCTTGAGGAGCAAACATGGACTAGCAGGAAGGATATTTCCACCTGTGTGGTAGAAGTTTACTTAGGTGAATTAAACATCCCATTCTCTCCCTGCATCCGCTTCACTACAGTCTACAGTAGCTCTTTATTATAATGCACATTGTTATTATTGTAGTTACCTAATTTTCCCTTGATGGGGCTAGGATAACTGCAGAAGAAGACAGACGGGGAAGTGTGACAGCTGCTGCTGAACAAAATATGTTTAATTTTTCACTTCTGTTTTAATAAGTCTGGCCATGCTGCTGGGAGTAAGGCTCTGGTAGATGAGACCTTTGCCTTATGCATCTGGAAAATGTGCTGTGCTTTGTGTAACAGCTCAGTGCAAAATGAGTGAGTATGTCAGGGGATGGGAGAGGGAGGAGAGCTGCATGCAAATACTGAATAGGCAGTTGTGTCTTCTGAGGGATGTGCTGCAAATGCGACTGTTCCATTGGTCATCTGGAAGGCATTAAGAGTCACGGGAGCTTTTGTTGGCAGAGGTATGGAAGTACTAAGGTGCATTTATATTCACTTGGACTAGGTATAAAATCAGGGATTTTTAGTGTGGCAAGTCAAAACAATATGTCCTCCTAGACCTAGACAGAGGGAATAGTTAAGCTGAGAATTCAAAGCAGTTACCTAATGACTAAAATAGCAACATTAGACAATAAACGCTTTGTCTTACATTAATAGGGGTCTTCAGAGCCTGATCTTTGTAAAACAGGGAGAAGTTTTAATACCTGATCTTTTTTTCATAAACCAGAATGGTTTGAATGATGAGGAAAAGTAATATATTTCAGCAAACATCCATTTACCACAGAGACTTTGATGGTGCTATCCTACTGAGCCAAGGCAGCCCTTAGTTCTCAGGTCAGACTTTGAAGAATGCATGTATCAAATAACTAAATAATCCAGACTGGAGAAAGGGGGCTTGCATACCTTGTTGTAGGTAAAACAAACTGTGTTTTAACTAGGAGTGTATCCTCATGTAGTGACAAGCAAGCTAGGATTGAGTGTTTCCGGGTTGCTGTTTTCCCTTTCCTGAAGCTGTTGCTGGTCCCAGAGATCTTGGTGTTCTCCTTAGGTTTTATTAGGCCTGGGAAAGAAAACAGCCTTAAAGAATCCTTGCAGGAAATGCATTTTAACGCGTTACAAAGACTCCCTTTGGTTCCCAGAGGGAAGAGAATTATGGATGCTGGATCTTGTCCCCCCAAGACGTGGTGCTGAGTTTTCCTCTGACTATTCCAAGCTGCCCAGATGGGCTGACGCACAGTGCCCGCGCTCTCAGAAGCTAACACATCTTCTCTGCCTTTGTCAGTAAGCACAAAGCAGTGTATTGTTACCAGTGCCTTCCGTGCCGCCTTGCGTGACAGCACACTCCAGCTTCGCCAGGGCCCGCTGCACCGTGGGGTGGGGGGTGAAGGGGGTGGCCCTGGGCTGATCCGTGCCAGTGGGAGCCGTCCAGATGCTGAGGCAGACAGAACCCCCTCGCAGCAGCCCGGAAGGAGAGCGTGGGGAGATGGGGAGGATGAAAAGAATATGGATGAAATTTAGAGTTAATTGGTAGTTAAATTAAGCAGCAGAAAATGTTTCGGTTTATATTTCTGTCACGGTCCTGGTGTTTCAGCCAACAAAGGCTGGCTACGGATTCCTACCATGCCAGATGATGACTGAGTGAGTGGAGCCAGTCCTGAGACTGAAGTATACTCTTGCCTGGGAAGCTACTCCCAGCCTTTTTGGCTTCAGTAAGGAGCCCAGCTAATTAGATAGACCAAGCACAGAGATAACCCTGAGGGAGGAGGAGCATTTCTGACAACCAGCGCAGCACAGATGGTACAGGGAAGCCTCTTCTCCTGCAGACCTGTCTCTAAGCTGCATCAGAGCTCAGGAGGAGCAGATGGAGAATGGATGTAAATTCAGTGTTCATGTCCAGGACAAGCAGCAGAACATATTAGCAAAGCCTCTGCTAGACCTTATCTGTGAAAACACTTGCTGCTTTTGGTAAGAAATAGGTTTAAACCTGGAAAAAGTGGAAATGGTGTGAGGCACACATGCAGTGATGGCACAAAGCACAGCATTTTGGACATCATGCCAGTTGCAGGGCACTGCATCACTTTTTTCTAGGACTAGATCTTAAAAGGTACCAAATTCCTATTGAAGTTTTGGTTATTACAGATAACTGTCAGTGATCATCATTAGAGATGATTGTTCAGGCTCACTTCAGTATGGAAGCACAGTTTTCTCTAGTTCTCTTAGTCACAGCTGATCTCCATCTCTCCCACTTACAGCACAAAGGCATTTGGGAGTCGTCGGTTGTACCATGTTATGGTTGTAAAGCTGTAACACCGCTTTTGCCTGGCTTCTTGTTCTAGTGCGCCATAGCTGCTGGCTCAGGGGTGCCTTTCTAGGTACTTGTACAAGAGTGTAGAGGTAAAGGTGCATATGCAAAGTTAGAGAGCGTTGGATAAGACTCTCCAAGCACGTGGAGCTGTAACAAAAGCAACTGGCTGTTTCTGAATTCATGAAGCCACCAGAGTGACCAGTGGAAGCTGGTCTAGGTCGGGCCCTACTCAGCAGATTCTGGCAGAGCCTGTCTTACTGTCTCCTTGAACTGTCTTGGATTTTCCAGGGTTGTTTTGTGCTGTGAGACGTGCAGACCTCCTTCATTTGATGTGAAACTGTCTCATCAGACATTGCTGCGTGCAGGTTGGAAATCGAAGTAAAACATATGAGACATCTTTCCATCCAGGCCTGCATCTGGAATGAAAGTTTTTAGCAATGTAATCACTGGTGTAAGCCGCCTCTCTCTCCCAGGCTGATTTCAGATGTTAGCAAAACACTGTGCATTTGGTATCTTTCGCCAGCCTTCCTCTTCTGTAGATTTTCTATTAAACATATAAAATGAATTATGGCTTTTCCAAAAGATAGGTTTGAAGGCAATCCTAGATAATATGTTTTAAGACTAAAATACGTTCAGCCCCCAAAAGTGGCAATCCCTGAAAAGACAGGGTGTGGGGCTGTCTGCAAACAGAACAAGTTTCTTTTGTGATTTGATAGCAGAGGAGGAACTGGGAATTACAAGATTTATGGAAAAAGGAAAATTATGTGGGCTGATGAACTTCGGTTTGGAGCTTTTATTGAGATTTGGCCTGTTATCCTGATGATTAATACAGCAGAGCTAACTTCCTTCGCAGAGCCTGAGCTCATTCTGCTTGTGTTTCTCTCACCAAAACAGTGTTGGTTGCTATGAAATCCCCAAACGGCTTTTGTCAGTGAATCAGTGTTTTCAGAGCCATGAGCTATGGGAAGGGTTGCCTGTAGCGATATGAAAGGGGGTTTTGTGCAGAAATTCAGACACGATGATGCATTTTGAATGCTCCTTCAAAACTCCTAAAAATAGGCTATGCCAAGAACCTACAAACACTTGTCCTTCACTCTGCCTGCTGCTTTTAGCATCGCTCTGGGGACATTGTGCAGGTCTTCAGCTGCTGTAACAGGGGTGTTGTGTGTGTTTGTTTAATACAAACATCATCTCTCAGCGCTTTAGAAACTTGCCTGCCTGCACCCTAAAGACCTGGGTGCCTTTCTAAGTTGGCCTGTCCTATTATTGTAGAGGGGTGGAGAGCAAATGGGGGATATTAGCCCCTTGCATTGAGAGGGGACTCCTTGGCCAGCAGCAGGCTGCTGTCTCGTGCCAAGGTTCTGGCTGCTGCTAGTGTTATTTCTGTATCACTGAGTCCTGGCAGGACTCCGATCTCCAGAGGCTCTCCCATGGTTATGCAGCAATTTTTCATCTGATGGCAAATGGCTCCTACTTCTGGGCACCTGTCTTGGTTGTTCAGCTCTGCGCCATCACTCTTCCCTTTCCCTGGCTTTCTATGGGAACTGCACTTCAATCTGATGATCACACTGGAATTAACCCTTCGGTGATTACTGGTTTTGGTTGGCTTTGCTTAGAAGCCAGCAAGCTTGGTCTCAGGGCTCCCACTGTTAGGCCATGGGCATCAGGGCCTGCATCTGGTTGACTCGTTTTTCATTGTCTGGTCTCTCAGAAGGAAGATTGTCCCATTTTTTTAGCACCTACTAAACTTGTTTTGTTAGAAGGGAACAGCTCCAGGTAGGGTTGTATGGCTACATTGGTATGGCTAAACCAGTAAGTGATGAGGGCATCCATCTGCTCTGTAGAATATAGCAGGTGCTGGAGCTATGACAAGGGGGCAGGGCTGGTTTGTTCGAGGACACTGGCTGTGCTGCTCGGTGTTGCATAAAGCCATGTTGATTGTTAAAGGCTTGGTTACAGCTGAAGCATCTACAGAGGGTTTGGGTGTGACCCCCTGTGTCCAACCTGGCCTTGAACACTGCCAGGGATGGGGCAGCCACAGCTTCTCTGGGCACCCTGTGCCAGC